>QWDQ01000043.1:0-236865 GCA_003868215.1 Pseudophaeomoniella oleicola
TACCTTACTTATCCATATTCGGAAACAAATCTCGGTTTCCTCGGGTTGGAAGGGGGGGGGGGGGGGGCATTGTGATTGGGGGGGAAGTTTGAACCCCCCCCCCCCCCCCCCCCCCCAAAAAAACCCCCCCCCAAAAACAAAAAAAAAAAAAAAAAAAAAAAAAAAAAAAAAAACAAAACCCCCCCCCCCCCCCCCCCCCCCCCCTTTTGCCCCCCCCCCCCCCCCCCCCCCCCACAAAAAAAAACACGTGTAACTATCTAGATACACTACACTCTAGCGAAGATATATAATATTAGATTAATCCAAGAGAGAAAAAAAAAGGAAAGGAAAGGGGATATGGAGGAGGTTTGGATGCATACGGAGGAGGGCTGGTTAATATGACCAGACAGACTCTCCCATGTGCCCTCTCAACAGGAATTATAAAAGGTCTCAGATGACTTTCGATTATCCGATCGTTCTTCTTGGACTTCATTTGTGTGTAACTGCTTTACTGTACATAGCCTAGATATCCTACATCTCGATCGTCACCAGGAGTGTTAACCTCTTTGATCTGTCGTGTGCCAGTATATAAACTGTGTGCTGCGAGTGTTCTGTTCACCATCACCGTTTCCCTTCTGTTTCAACCATTGTACACAAGCCAACCGCTATCGGCGCCAAACCATTCTCGAGCCAACTTGCCACCACTTTCAGTAGGTTGGCTGAAGGCGACCTCTTCCTTGTCGATTTCCATGCCATAGATAAAGTTGTTCATGACACAGTCCAACAGGTTGGTTGCGATCCCTTTCCTCCTGAAGGTCTTCGAGGTCCAGATCCTAGATATGCCAACCACTGCTGGCCTGGTTTCGTCCTCGACGCTTATCGATGAGCTGATGGATCGTCCCGCGGCTTCCTCATTGCTATCACCCTTATCCAACTTATTTGCCTTTACCCTTCGTCCTTCTGTTATTCGCTCGGCAAGGCAGAGCCCCACGCATTTGCTGTCCTTCACGTGCAAGAATACCTTGTATCGATCGCTCTTATGATCGTTGCGCTCTTCGGAAATATGTTGCTTGATAGGCTTGCCACTAGCTCCGCCCGCTGAAAGCAATGACTTCTGACTCCATAGCGTCGCGTCGTCAATCTCTGTAGCCCCCAATTCCTTCGTGACAACTTCCAGCACCTTCTTCACCTGGTTTCGAGCTGGAGGCGAGGTCTTACGATCGACGACGACGACCAATCCTTCAATGTGTGCAACTTCATATGCCCACTTCATAGCCGAGCTCTTCATGAACGCCTTCCCAAGATCGACACCGTCCTTATCCATATCGTGATACATTCGGTGTAGCATCGCGTCTTCTGTGTTCGACGGTATGTATTCCATCCTGCAATCGGGGCACGTTTTACGCGTCTCAACGCCCAAATCGAGTTGCGTCTGTACCAGCTTCGGCTTCTTGTTTGGCGGCAGCGACGAGCGTGCATCACTCGAATTCACAACTTCGGATAACGGTTCCGTGCCTTCGCGCGACGCATCCTGCTTACGTTTCAGAAATGGAAACGTCGGCTTCCGGGTGTGTACGGGTGGAGGAGTGATGCGCGGAGGAGGCGATGAGGGAGGCGTGATGGTATCATCATCTTGCGACGCGGAGGAGAACACGGTCGAGTTCTTTCGCGATGGACTCGACGAGGCCGCGACCGATGTCTCCCGGATAGCACGCTCGAGATTCTCGTTGGCATCTTCAACCGGCCTCGTCCTCTCTATAAATATCTTTTTCGCGATCGGTGCATCTTCGCCATCCCATACTCTTCTGACCGACCGCGCGTAAGTCTTCATCATCAAACCCCTACTCGCGTTATTAGTATTGGTCCCGCAGAGTGAACATAAGTTGATCCCTGAAGCTGCAGCAAGGGGGGCAACAAGGCGAGACATACCTCTTGAAACTGTTGGTCACTGTGTACGGTGCAGACACTGCTGGCATTCTTGAAGCGACGTGCGGCGACGACATGTGGTAAGACAAGGGTGTTGCTGGTTCTAAGGAAAATAAAAAAAGTCAAGGAGGCTGCTAGTGGTGCTAAATGGGCGAAAAGCTGGGGATGGGGTGGTGTTGTTTATGATTTTCTTGGACAACGCGTGGATTTAGGCGCGAATGGTGGATTGCCTCTTAAACCCAACAGGTGCTGGACGGATCTTGGTTGAAGACTGATGATGCACTCGGTGGATGGACAATTGCTGGAGCTTCAACGCAAGACTTGATGTCCCAGATGATCAGCAACAACGGTCAGCTTCAATTGAGCTCATGAAGGGAATTGTGGTGAGTAATGGAAGTGAAGTGAAGAGAAGAGAAAGAATGAAAGAATGGAATCTCCGGGTCGATGGGATCTGGTGATGATTTTAGGTTGTCAAGAGTCGATTTACAGAGGAACTTGGGTAAACTTGTGGTGGGGGGTTGATCCCGATTCCAGTTAACCTGCGAGGCCTGATGGTTACCACTGTGGTACGTGTAGTATGTGTAGTACTGCCTGTCGCTGTGAGCCTTTCCAACGCATCGAGGTCTCCGCCGGCCGCCTGGGACTGGAACTGGGACTGGAACTGGAACTACTAAGCTAAAACCCTTAACTGGAACTACTAATGCAGAACCCTTAACTGGAACCCTTAACTGTTTGCGAGTATTTGGGATCGCGTAGTAGAACAATCGAGATTCCCACCGACTCGTTTCATTGGTTCGAGAAGCTCTTTGAGGGTCTTGAGAGTCTTGAGGTCCTGTCGATCAAGGAGCTCCAACCCCTAAACGTTAACAGTTCGACTTGGGTCTGACGTAGCTTTATCCTGGTTCCCATCTTTCAATCCAGTTACATTCACTCCTTTTGTACCGAATATATAAACTAATGCTGGACAGAGCATGAGCTGTTAAATCGATCGAAAAGGATCGGCCGACGAAGCTCATTTATTGGTAGTAGAATTCCATCACTCACTTAGCTTTGGCCCGATTTTGACGCCCATTCCAGAATATGCGCTACAGACCAGTGAAATGGGATGAGAAGGGGTGGCGAGGCGGCGAGGCGGTTGGACATGAAAATCACGAGTGTGGTGTATGTGTCCTATTGCTATTCAGTATGTGCATAGTAACCCGAGGCTCATTCTCTTCGCTTCACGACGGCAATGAATCTGAAAGGCTCTTGAAAACGGTGAACGAGCAAATGGAATCAAACCACCTTGGGAAGCGTTAAGCCGGCGGGGGCCTGAATTTGACCCAACGATGGTGATGAATACCGTGACCTACGCATCGTTCTTATTATCGTGCCAATCCAACGACACCAAGTCACGCCATTGATTGGGTGCTGCTGCGCCTTGTTCATCACAACTAAGCAAATTGGAAAGGCTGAGGCAGACATTGGTGCGTGGTGCGCTGACCCTACGCCTTCGCAGGCCTGACACACCCATGTCTCAAGTGGAAACTCCTTCGCTTCTCTCAACCTGGGCGCTCGCTGACCTTCAGCACTGAGTGAAATGACACCTCGTGTGCACGTATAATGCATCTCAGCCTCCCTCTGCGGCCTTCTCCCACCCCGATGCAGATTTTATCTACGTCTACAACGCTTGTGACCTAGATTTTGTACACCATGCCGGAATAATGGTGGAGTCGGCCAAACGAGTCACGCTCCAGTTCTTATCGATACCTGATCGATCACAGAAGGCCAAAAGGCCACCTTGCACCGCGTCTTGTTACACAATCAGAAGAGTAGCAGCGACGGCGGCGGCGGCAGCAGCCTGATGATGATGATGATGTGGCCCCCCGAACCAACAGCTTTGTTTGCTTCTGTCCGTTGGAGTCTTCATATTGTCCCGCTAAGGGTGATCACTAAGTCGAGAATAAGGTGGGAAATCGCTCACCAACGAAATCTCTAGAGGCTAGGTCCGCCAGCCAGCCAGCCAGCCGTATATCGTCAGAGATAGTGCTCAGTAAGCAAGACTTGTTGGGGCCAACCCGCTGGACCTATCGTCGTGTTTGATACCCAACCTTGATCCAACCTTTTCTTGACCTCTGTCGCCTTTTCTATGTTTTTCTATCGTATCTTGATCCTTGGTTCTTCCAGACCCGTGTCAGTCGAAAGGCTGCGCTGACGGATCTCGGCTACACGTGACGTAGTCGCCGTCGATGTATTCGGATCGAACGAGATATGGATGGTGGTTGGCAAGAAGGCTCTGGATAGCAGAGAGGTAACGTAATCATGGACATGTAGGTATCTTGAAGCAGATCACCTCAAATGGGACCACTATAGTCTTGGACTCAATTCAACCTCGAATCAAGCCGGCTCGCCGTACATAAGCCCCAGAACATCGTATACACTCCACGCCAGAGTCGCCATAGGTATTCCACCGCAAGCTATGGCAGCCCATCCTGTGACGTTTTCACTTTGGTTCATTACGCACGGAGCGCACGACGTCGAACAAAGGATCCAGACAGTTGATCACCTTATCTACTTACCTTGACCCGAACGAGGACCCCTATCGCCAACAAAGTCACATCCTACCTACTTTGTATACGCATACTGGTCGGCTGAGCCGCAACAATGGACAAGGCGTCAAGGGTCAATGGCAACGACGCTCGCGATATCGGTCACCCTGAACCGCACTCTACTCGGGACGTGGATGTCCGCCAAGGTATTGCGTGCCTATGGTAGTAGTAGGCACTTTGGGTTGGTTCTGGGCCATCGTTGACAGGTTGTGATGAGCCGATCGATAGTAATAGCTCGCTGGGCGTGTGAAGGGCGCGGAAACGGTACAACAACCTGCTTTGGATCTGCTGCATATGTTCGTAAATAGCACGCAGTGGGTTTCTGCAGCGAGTGACGAGCCATGCTAGTGGTGATTAATATGTCGCGATCGGCCCATTCGAAACGAGAACTTGAGTTGCCGCGGCTGATCCGCGTGTCCTGGCTCGCCCGGGAGAGACAGCATCAAAGTATTGCTCGGCTCAGGAGAAGCAGTGATGGCATAGAACCATAGGCGACGACTCCCACCATCTGACGCTTTGGACCTGTATGATGTTGGAGCATCGTTCCCCCCCGTTGGCCAACTGATCAAAACGTCGCCGAAAGACGCTCTCATATAGTACCTCTGATCCTGACTTCATTTAAATTACCCTTTTTCCTTTTCTTTCATACTAGAGAAATCTCCCATGAGAACTCCCGAAATAAGAGACAATGACACACAAACAAGAAGGAAACCCCCTCTCGCAATATAATAAATCTTCGATATAAATTACTCGAAGTAGATAACAGAAAGAAAAAAAAAAAACAAGACAAGAAAGGACAAGCAAGCAAGATAAAAACAGAAAGAGAAGTCTTTAATAATACCTTTCCCTTAATTTGATTTTCGTCTCCATTCCATCCCATCCCATCCCGGAATCCCGTATGCAACAGAATCCAACAACAACAATAATTAATGAATACCCAAATCCAAATCCAAATCCAAATCCATCTCTATTATCCTGCCCTCATCCTTTTGTGAGAATTCATTCATGTATTTCAAGTTCTTCTTTCCTTTCAGATTGTCTGTCGTGAACCCGAATTGAAAACAGTATCTCACCCTGGCCAACCCTGTTCTTTAAAATATACCTTTACCTACCTTACTTACTACCACCGTGCGCGCTCTATCTCTCCCTCTCACACAAACATATTTTCAGGGCCCGTACCCTTCTTTGATCCTAGTCAATCCCGTATATTCTCCCACAGGCAGTGCAACTCCCCTTACGTAGTAAAAAGAAAAGCGAAGGACACAGGGGTGATGGTTTTTATATATATGAACTAAGACAAAACACAAATTAAACAAACAAGGTAGGCAAAAGAAAAAAAAAAAAGAGAGAAAGAGATATGGAGAAAGAACAACGATGACGATGAACGATGGATGGTTGGTGGACTGATAGACGGATGATGAATGTCGTATACTGTAAACTAGATAAGATTCAAGGAGAGAGGGTGGGGGGGGATATTTCTGAACTTGTGAAAAAAGATATTATATATGAAGAAGAAGATAGATAGATAGAAAGAGGATAGAGAGAGAGAGAGTCTGACGGGACAGCAGGGTTTGCCAATTTTTTTCTTTCTTTTTTCCCAAAACAATTCTCATGCGGAGGAGGAAGAGGTGTTAGACATTCTTGGAGGGATAGTATGGATCATTTGATGAGGATAATGTATCCTGCTGACGTGCGTGTAATAATAGGGAAACAGTATATACTATGTAGGTAGGTAGGTGATCCAGACCTTTTTTGGGTGGGGGGATGGTATATCTAACAAGAAAAGAATATATACATGAATGAATGATGGTAGGAAGGATGAAAGGTCTGAGAATATTGAGACGAGGTTTTGGTCCATCTCTGCAACATACACATGTGTATGCGACAGAATGTTTAGATCGGCGAGGTGCTTCTATCTCTGAGACAGCATTTACATTGCACCCAGAGCTGCGATCCCAGCGCGAGCTCTGCCGTTACTGTCGACTAGGAGGTTATCGGCACAACTTGATCCGAGAGCCGCGTTGCCAATCCAAGCTGGCTCCCAATCTAGGAATTGTGTTAGTTTTTCCATTTGCACAACGAAATCATGAATACGCAGGACCACTGCCGGGGAAGAGAGCTTGTGGGGTTAGGTTGACAAGAGGATTTATTCATGTACTTACAGTAGAGGCCAACACCACCGTCGATACCGTCAACAATATCCGCAACGTCTCTGATCCATGTCGCCTGTCCGGCAGCGGATCTAGGAATAGAGCTAGTATCCGAAGGGAAAGAATACGCAGGGCTAGGACAGCTGGCGGGCCAATTGGTTTCGGCGACAATAAGCTCTTTACCGTAGTGCGAAGCAAGTTCCTGCAGCGAGTACTGAAGGCTTCCGAGGTATGCATCGGCATTATAGAATGGGTAGTACGAAACGCCCATCATGTCGAAATCGCTTGTTAAGAGCGGGCCTTCACCAAGGATGGTCTGGTACCACCAGAGCTGAGTACCCTCGTCCCATCCGTTGTCGAGGTGAATAAGGATCCTCGGAGTAGTGGCCAAGTTGGAGTCTTTGATACCCCAAGCGGCGGAATGTAGGAGAGAAGCGATGTTGTAATATGAAGATGTTCCTCCTAAGGGCCACAGCAGACCAGCCCGTATCTCATTTCCGATCGACACGATGGACGGAGTAATACCGGCAGACGCATAGGAGTTGCAAACGGATCTGGTATAATCGTAGACAGCGTTCGTGAGGTCCCCGATGGTTGAGTCGTCCCATGATGATGGTGTTGCCTGCAGCACGGTCAGCATGTCGACCTTCGATAGGGAGTAGATATATAGCGAACCTGGTGGGAGGGGTCAGCCCAGGTGTCACTGAGATGGAGGTCAAGGTAGACGTTCATGCCAGCAGCGACGACTCTTCTTGAGAGGCGCAAGTTATAGTCCAAATCATAATTGCCGTCCGATGGGTTCACCCAGACACGTTGTCTTATCGAGTTGACGCCTGACGCAGCTAGAATAGTCTCGAGAGGTTCGGTGTGACCCGCTGTATTGCTGAAAGTATGGCCTTCACTTTCCAGCATGAGCAATGAGGAGATATCTGCACCTTTGTAGGTGAGGGCAGCTGATACCATAGATGGCACCGCATAGCAGGCGAGCCAGCCCGCCGTAGATAACTTCATAATGGGAAATATGTACTCAAGAAAGTGGAAAAAGAACGGAAATATGTAAAAGAAAGACTGTGATACGAAGCAGGCAGACGGCAAGAAGAGAAAAAGGGAAAGAAAAGTCATACAGAGACGTCCTACCTCCTGTGCGTCTACCTATGTAGATTGTTTGTGCTGGCCTCTCCCCCTTGATAGAGTTCTCTCTTTAATTTGCATGAGACCTCCTGCTCGGGACGTCTCGCGCCTTACCGGCAGGAAATGATCACTAGAGTGAACTACCGACAGCCACCATGGACCAAAGGGCATTGTTCGTTTCTGATGCGTCCACACCTTGAGGTTAGCACTTGGAAGTGAGGAGAGTGCTCCATTCCTCATTGGGAAAGCATCAAAGTCTGATAGATAGATTAAGATCAGTTTCGCCGTTGGTGTTGCAGATGACTGATGCAACCACAACACAACATTATTCCGGATCTTGAAAGATCCAAGGGGAAAAGAAGGTGATGAAAGGTAAGTATTGGGTCATGAGGTAAAGAAGACGCGGGGTAACGACGCCGTGATACGTCAAAGGCATCCGAAATCTCTTCATGGAAGTCCTCACGTTGGATTCAGGGAATGGAAGATGACGGATTTGAACTCAGGAAACAGCGCATCCAGGCGTATAACTTGAGTATTAAATTCAGCACGATATTGCTGTTGCTGTGGTCCTGATCATGAAACAGATGCGGCCCAAGTTCTAGCCCACTGGTGTTACTGGTGTTACTGGTGTTACTGGTGTTACTGGTGTTACTGGTGTTACTGGTGTGGTTATTTGATAGGATAGTGCCGTCAATCACGGGCCTAAGAAAACCTTGTCGACTATGTTTCCGCTGTCAAGTCCTCGGGCACAGGTTCGAAGTTTCGAATTCACCAACTTGGCAGATTGGAGGTAATACTACGTAGTATACTCACTCCAGTAGCCTCATGATTTAATAATAAGTTAATCTCCATGGACTTGTGTAGCAAAGCTGCGGTGTTTAATACCTTATTTGGTAGTTGATACTCTGTACTAACGTTAACTGAGTGGGCAAGAATCACCTACGTTAAATGACACACCCCTGACTTCTCCGATGATCTTCGTTATCTAACTTATCCCGTAATCTCTCCTCGTATTCTGCTGTCGAACGTCCATTGCAGCAAACTCGATATTTCGATTTGTGGAAAAACATCTGCCCGCCAATCGCATCACCAGCCCAGTCAGTGAAAAATGAAATGATGGAATTCAGCTTGTGCGCATTCGAGCTCGATTCAATGGCTAAGATAAGGCATTCCGCGCAAGGGGGTTGAAGTAGTAGAGAGAAGCTAAGACAGAAAGCCACTTGAGCCGTACACTTCCTTTCTTCTGTCACAAATCAATGGTACGGGCCGCTTGACCACGGGTATTTCCACTCGAAACCCTCCTCGAATAATACATATCATCACATCTCCATACCCAGACCGTCTTCAGACCATCCAACGATAATAACACATGCATCTCTCGTTCCAATTCCATCTCCGGCTCGGACGCCTTTCCATGGTCGTTTGACTGCCTAACAACCAGATCAGAGACCATGACTCGTCAGAACGAGTACAACTAGATGACCCGACCTCAATCCCGTGGTCTAATGATAGCCGGCAGCTGTTCCTGCTCCCGCACCAACACCGACACTGGGACTCGGTTTCGGTGCTATCCCTGCACCAGCTACAGTGTTACTAGAACCAACTGCCAGGCCGTTATCTTTCCCAAGAGGTGAAGGCGCGATAGCGGTCCCTGCCACCATGTTCGATGTCGCAGCATTGTTTTTCTTAACAGTCTCGACACCATTTTTCTCTCTCTCGGCCTTTTCCTTCTCTCGTTCCGCCTTTTCTGCTTTAGTGAGTCGTGGCTTTCGGGCAGTAGTCCCGCCTGATCTTGATGATGTAGTGGTCTTGGTGGTAGTGCCGCCTTGACTTGTTGAGGTTCCATTGGCGGCTGCATCTTTGCCGGCTGACGCATTGGCATTTTGTTTGGCACGAGATCCAGTAGCTCGGCTACGATTGGTACGAGCACCCTTCGAGCGTGAGTTGGTGGTAGTACCGTCAGCCCTATGAGAGTACACACGTTAGTACTTGCGCCTGATTGGATGAAGATGTAAACATGGAATACAGCAGAAACATACTTCTCGAGGCTCGCTTTCTCCCCCTCTGGCACTAAAGGTCCGCAGTAGACGAAAAATCCATCTTTACTGGCTGCAGCAGTAGCTTCCCACGCCATCTCGCTGTCGTCCACGAACGGGTCATCACGATCATATTCCTCGATCTTCTTTCTTCGAGGTTTCTTCTTCTTTCCATCTTCACCTGTGCCCGTCCCTTCAGCACCGGAATTGTTGCCAGTATTACCAAAGCCAGACATAGCGACGTCGCCGTCATTATCGCTTTCCAGGTCAAGAGACATGTCCTCGCCGTCAGCTGACTCGTTCTCGGCTGCTGATTCTGTGACTCCTTTCTTTGCGTTACGCTCAAGGGCGGCAGACGCAGCTGCGACGCGTGCAAGTCTGTCACGCTGAGCGGCCACACGCGGATGCAGTGCAGCAAATCCATACTTCTCTTCAGCCATCCTAGCGAAGTTCACGACTTTGTTGCTCTGACCAAGAAGAGGAATTTCAATGATGATGTTCGGAGTGGATTTGTTTTCGTTCGAAGACCCATCGGATGTGGTTCCGAACAGAGCAGACGATATCAGACCAGATCCTTGCGGAAGCGAAGGAGGTACCTCTTTAATACGAGCAGGCGGCTTTGGTGATGGTGCATTTGACGGATTTCCGGACGAATTCTTTTTGACCATCGGAGCTGCCTTTGGTGCAGGCTGCGGCGCAGTCTCAGAATCAACTGGCATTGCCTTTACAGGATCTTCGACCGTCGGAATAGATGCGGCGGGTGGATTAGAAGGCTGAGGCGGTGCAGGTTCAACGGGGAGCTGTCTAGTGGGAGGCGACGTGCCGGAGGCTTTGGTCAGATGGCTTTCTGCCGAATTGGTTCTCTGCATTTGTGAGTATGGAGCTGCAGCAGATGCGGGAGCGTTCGTGGATTTCGGAGGGGGTTGCAATGGATTCATCAAGCTTGATAGCGAGGGCGATGCACTCGCACGTGAAGGCAGTTGACGTGCGGGTTGAGGACTTGGCGGTGATGGTGCAGATGTTGACGCACTCATAACGGATCCTCTAATTGGGTCAAATCTCGTTCCCCCTGGGCGAGTTGGAATCGTCGCGGGTGGTGGCTGTGGCGAGTGTTGTTGTTGTTGTGGCGGCGGCGGAGGTGGCTGGATGTTATTTGTGTGAATAGCTTCATGATTTCCATTTTGAGAAGGTTGGGTTGTTGATGGAACATCAGAATCTTGGGGTGCATGTTGAGATTGTGTGATTGGAGAAAGTAGAACATCGATCTTGGATTGGCGTGGTTGTGCGACATTCTCGACTTTAACATTTACATTATTCGAATTTTGATTATTATCGAGTTTCTGTTTTTTGCGCGGATTGGTGGTTGATGCTGCCGCCGTTGAAGATGTTCGTGGTTTCCGAGTTGACGCAGGCTTTTCCTTCTTTTCGGCTTCAGGTTTTGTTTCGCGTTTACGGCGTGGAGGTTTCTTAGGTTTGGCATCTGGAATGGCTGATTGATTGGTGTGGCGTTGTGTGGCTGATGCGGATGTGGATGTAGATGCAGATGCAGCAGAATTATTGTTTTTGGATTTATTCTCAACACCATGAAAATCAGGAAGACCACCTACACGAATGGTTGAGGATGCCGAACCAGGAGCATCGTTGGAGTTGGATGATTGACCATTTGGCGTGGGTGATTTGGAGCGTGCAATTTCCGAGTCTGGAGCGCTGGACAAGTCGACCGACGAAGAATAACCTTCGCCAGCACCTTCACCACCTCCGTTTCTCCCGTCCATGGCTGCAACCTCTAGACTGACCAAATCGGGTGATTAAGAACGTACAGCGTAGGTCAACAGCGATAATTGTAAGATATTGCCCGTGGACGGTGCAAAATAATGCATGCAATATCAGATGATGTCTCGGTAGCGATCTGACCGGGTGGTCGATCGTCTAGTTCTCCACGTCAACTGCGAGGTTCCTGCCGACACACGCACTTGCTGCCTTCGCTTCAATGTGACCCAGGAATTCAACTCAGATCGCGGACGACATACGGCTGGTGTAATAGCGAGTGTTGTTGGCAGCAGTTGTAAGATTTGATAGTATTCGAGGAGAGCGACACGGATGACGGATGAGATGATGGTACAAGGATGACAGTTGGCGGATAGTTTGATGGTAGATGACTTTCAACGATGGAAGGGGAGTTGAAGGAAAGAGAAAATGGGAAGAAAGGGAGGTTGTTAGAAGAGGAGAGGAAGAAAGCTGTTTGTAGATGAAATTGGCGATGGAAGGAAGATCGGGGGGAGGGACTGTGATATAAGGTAAAACGGGCACGAAAGGAAAGCTAAGTCTGGTGCAAATCAAAAGGGAACATCAAAAAGGTGACATTCTTCGAGCCAGCACAAGCACAAGCACAAGCAGAGAAAGGATCAAGCCAAGTCTGCTGTACGCGATTCAGTTCAAGGTGGAAGGGGGGAAACGGAGGGGGAGCATAAGCATAGGGCATCAGCTAAGGTTGAAAAGATTGGGAATGGGAATGGCATTAAGGTCGATCAGAGGACAAAGAGGCAAGGCAATTTTGGTTTAGCACACACTGTAGTACAGGGCAGGTAAAGGTATGGAGGAGGTAAAGTACGGTTATAAGTAGCGACTATTCAGAACCGCAGAAGGATGTCCTCGGGGAACAAAAAGGATATATGGCTAAGGTATGATGGCAGCACACAGCGGTAGATGGTGTTATCCATGGTACATTGCGTCTTCAATATGCCGCATGTTCAGTTACAGGTAGGCGAACAGTGAAGCCTAGGTAGAGGTTCATGTACCCGGAAGAATGAGGACCACCCGGGAGGCGGTAGGTAAACAATAGCGACATTCAGATGATGCGACGGGTAAGCGAAAGGGAACGAGAACGAGAACGGTCAAAATGCAGAAGCCAAGAGAGAGGACAACACCGAAGAAATGGACCAGGTTCGCAGAATGGAAGTTCTACCCAAATCACCAATCATGAATCATTTGGGATGTCAGAAAAGTGACTAAGTTAAGGTACACCACGATTACATGATCATTTGTGGAGTAAAGAAGCGCTAGATCCGAAGAAGAAGAAACCAGGGTCTGTTAACGTGACTACGTGATTTCCTGCACAGTTTCCTTATCGATAAGCTTCCCACTTTCGGGGAGCCGCAAACCTTAATTATCCAACCAGGAAAAGTTGATCGTCTCGGGATTCCTTCCAGAAGCAACGGAAATAGAAAAATAGACTACTTCTTACGGCCGCCGATACATCCATCGATCTTCGTCATACTGCCGGAAACCCTGCCTGCGCCATGGCCATCAGAGGACAACGATTCGAACTGGACCTATCTGACGATACTGACAATTTCACCTTTAACCCCTTGGACAATGATGGAGAAGCCTCAGAGCCTGAAACAGGCGGGTTGATGATCGGCGAGATCAAGGAGCGTGACACTTCTGCGCCTCCTGCACCACCCAAGTTTCGCTCGACCGCGACAGGTTTTCCAGCCCACCGAAAGCGAACTCCCTCGAAGTTCAAGCAGGCGCAAACGAATCCAGAGTCGCATCGAGACCATGCAAGTCTTGCGCAGAATGCAGTGCAACGGGGTCCGTCGGATCAAGCCATCGCTCAGCGATTACGGCAAAAGAAGGGCATCTCGGCCGAGGATATAGAAAAGAAGCAGATCGACGAAGAGAACAGAAATAGATTGGCGTCCATGTCCGTCGAGGAGATCGAAGAAGCAAGGAGAGAGTTGCTAGGCAGCTTGAATCCTACAATGCTCGAGCGATTGTTGAGGAGAGCTAACATTGACGACCATACGCCATTCGACACGCCTCCGAGTCAACCTTTGAACACCTCAAGCCAACCGACAGAACCTTCACCAGAACAGCCTACGAAAGACCCAACACCATCACCACTCCAACCTCCCAAGAAGTCCGTCTCATTCGCCGAACCCTCTAGCGATAGACCATCACCACCGTCACCACCATCAAACAACACCCACCCTCAAACCCTTCGGCCAGACGATGCCGAACCCACCGCGAACCAACCCTCCATGCACTTCCCAGCACCCCCTCGTGACCCCTCCTCAATGCCAACCCTCGACCCCCTCTCCCCCTCCTTCCTCACCGACCTCCAAACGCACTACTTCCCCAACACCCCCCACGACCCTGGCTCCCTATCCTGGCTCACCGACCCCTCCGCCTCCGAACTCGCCTCCTCCCCTTACAACCCAACCTCGACATCCTCCATCCCCGTCTCCGCCCTGCGCTTCTCCTTCACCGGCGCCCTCCTCCCGCCCTCCATGTCCTCGGCGATCGACGTGCGCGAGGGTCTGCACCACCACGGCCTCGACCCGGACTCGGCGGGCTACACGATCCCCGAACTCAGCATGCTCGCGCGCTCGACCGTGCCGGGACAGAAATGCATCGCGTTCATGGTCCTGGGCCGTATACTGTACAGGCTCGGCAGCGGCGGGTTCGGAGCGCAGAGGACCGAGTTGGTCGAAGGGTTGTGGGAATGCGTCGAGGGCGAAAGGGGGTTGGAAGTCATGATCGGTGAAGCGAATCGCGAAGAGGGCAAGGATCGGGTGCACAGGAGCGTCATGACCTACGCTACCGAAGGGGTGTGGCTGTGGCGTCAAGGACTGGAAAAGGGAGGTGTAAAACAAGATAGAGGGTTACATAGATAGTACGAGACAGACAAGAGTCTCTACCTAACTAAGCTGGTGGTGAAATTGTACACCACAAAAAGATAAAAAATCAAGTTGCTCGATTTCATACACATCAGATCATAGGAATGATGTTTCTGCCTTCTTTTTTGATATCAAAATATCCCGAAAACCTCCTTCTCGCTCACACTCACAACTCGCACATCAACGACATTCTGAACAAAGACCTCCCTGGAGACTCTCATTTGAAGACGTTCTCGCTCCCCTTCTGCCCAGCCAAAGCGCTGAGATCCACACTCTTCCTCATGGAGCTGGAACTGCTCCTCCGCGCATTTCTCGATTCACTCGGATCCCTGGGTTGCAATCCGCTCGCTTTGGCAAACAAATTAAGAATATCGGTCAGACTGATCACGCCGACAAGGTGGCCGCTCAGCATAGAGCCTGATAGTGCTGATGCGGAGATGGAAGGGCCGGACGGTGCGATGAAAGGGGTCGTAGCTGAGGGAGGCGGAGCGGTGACTGCGGTCGGAGGAGGCGACGATTGGGAAGTAGAGGACGAAGAGTGTGACGATGTTGGAACGAGCGTGGCGTGGGATGTTAAGGGCGTTGGGGGAGCGGATGAGGATGGAGATTGGGGATCGGTGATCCAGAGTCGATGTGCTTTTGTGGCTACGAGTTTCGCGACGGTGTGTGCAAGAGTACTCAGTGGTGTAACATGGAAAACGGGGAATGAGTCTTTACCCTCTTCCATACCCCTGGTAGACAGGATGACGCTGATGAAATGGATACACGTGTTCCTGAGGAGAGGAAGAGACGATGATTTTGTGAGCAGCTTGACATCGACTGTAGAAATATTGCCAATCACATTTCTGGCATTGTCCAGGACTGCCAGAGAAGTTAATCCTTCGGTGAGAAGTAGCGATAGGGCCTCAGATAGCGGCTTATCACCACTGTGTTGACGCTGGATCAGTCTCTATGAAGATGTAAGAGAGCCTTGTAAACTTACTTGATTGCAACCGGCGTGTACCCACCGATCCTTAAGTCGCGCAGTGACTGAGTGTAAAGACGCTCTAAGACAGGGAATGCTCTGGCATTTTCCCACAAGAACTTGACGAGGCGACTCTGACTGAGAATCCCAACGACCTTATCGGTACCCTCTTGAACCACTACTATTCGATGTACACCTCCGCCGAAGACCTCGATAGCCTTGCTGAGGTTCTGGGTATGTGTAATGGTTACCAATGGGTCGGTTTTACTTCCAAGATCACTGATATCCCTCAAAGGGATTTTGCTACCAGTTTGGGCCTTTTGTGCTATTTCGTTATAGCTGTAAACATGTGCTTCATCGGGACGTGAAAGCCCAACCACAACGAGAAGATACGCATTCAGATCGGTATATCCGAAATAGCCAATGGCAGATTCTGATGTTGGTGATTCTCGAATCAGTAGAACAGGGACACCAGAATCTATGAGGAGGTTTGTGGCATCTTCGACATTGGTATCCGCTTCCACGAATCGTAGATCATCCTGGCTCGTAATCTCTGAAATGCTGATCGACCTCCAGTCCCTCTCTGCAAATCTGGGATCTGCTGGTTTCGATGGTGGGGGATTATTCATTAACTCTTGTATCGCTAAGTGAGAGAAGGACGGCTGTCTCTGTGCTCGAGGCGATGGTGGAAGGCCCCGAAGCGCTTCGCCGAACGATTGACGATGACTATGTCCGCCCGACATGTGTGCGAGATGTAAGGGTGGATGTCGCGATGAAGGCGATCTGCCGTCCGAAGAGGTCGATGGAGTTCTCTTGGGTGCCTGCTCGTTGGCTGCAGCGACATTACCTGTTGGCTGTGGATTGGGAGGGGTTGGATCAGCCATGACCAAGCCGTAAAGAGTGCTTGCTTGAGTATGACAGTCCTTGATTTGCTGAATTACATGCAATCAGGAGTGACCTTTGAACAAAGAGCTGTTCACTATACCTACGCGCACGAATTTGAGATTGCGCAGGTTGTGTACGAAATCATTTAGTGAGAATCGTCGCTTGTTGGATCGGACATCGCATGCCGTGATGCCCCAGGAACAGACGCTACCCCTCCACATTTCCTTCGATTCGCCGTGTCGCGTCACCGCCTGACCACTTTAACTAAAGTAGCGAGATTTGGTAGCCTCGTAGCTTACCTTTATCTATCCGCGATTTACCTAGTTATACTACGTAGTGCGGAAGGCAGTAACCAAAGAAGGATTACGGTAATGAACTGTGCAAACTCTCAGCGATCTATGCTTGATCTGGTAATTAAACAAGATGCATCTCATCCACGATCCAGGAGGCAATATAGGTAAGGTAAATAGCTTCATATATGTCCTAACAACATAAGATTTACATACAAATGATGGTACAAGTCATTGAAACGTTCATATTCCACCTCTTTAGTCATACATGGGCTTGCGCTTTATTGAATCGTGAACTTGGTGCAATCATCCTGAGCTCCACGTTGGGCAACCTGAGAATCATATTAGAACCATCGAAAATGGCCAGAGCTTGATGGGAATGCACTTACCGGCATAAGCACAGGCTGGTGATTGGAAGAAGATGACATAGTACAGACACGGTATGACCCAGCGGGTAACCCGCCTGTTACATTGGCAGAAAGCAGCCCTTTCCCATTCCCGGCATCGTTGATACCTTTGAAGAAAACGAACGTAGTTGGGTCCAGTGGCGAGATAGGGACGATGTTATCTCCCATAGATTGCACAGTCACGTGGGTATGACCAACAATTTGACCGTCTTTGAGCTCCTGAGGCGCAGAGTAGCTAGATGATTGTCAGAACACGGAATCATCAAGGGAAGAGCATGGATGCTTACTATGTGAGCGTAGCGTCGGTGAAAGAACCTGCTGCGAGGCCTTGTGTCTGAACCTGGATCGTGAAGGTCTCATTCTCCTTTAAGTTGCTCATGGTACCTGGAAGAGGGTCGACGATTATTGAAGAAACCATGTTCTCCGTTGAGGGAATGTCACCCATGACAACACCATTGCAGCTACCGCCTTTTACTTGAAGCCCATCTGTCAAGGTTTTACCTGTACAGAAGTTGATGAAGTTGGCCTTGTCTGTATTCGATGGAGCCTGGCCAGCTTCAAGGCTTCCACTGACAATACCATCAGATTGAGTACCATTCTGGACGTTGCTAGCCAGCAGCAAGAGATTAGAGTCACATCCAGCAGTGGATGAGGATGCCGAGGCTGAAGATGAAGAGGCTGCATTGTTATTTGCACCGGCGCTGCTGCCAATACTGCCACTGCCTGTGGAAGCGCTGCCTTCACCTGAACCGCCTGTGAAAGTTCCACCGGAGCTGGAGGAGCCTGAGGTCCCGGCGGAAGCAGAGGAGGTCTTTTTACAAGAGATCGAACTCGTCGACGTTGATGCCACCGCTGCCACCGAGGAAGTTACCGTGGATGACCCTGTGGAAGCTGTCGAGTTGCCACTTCCAAGACCAAGGGCCTCATTCCAAGCGTCTGCAGCAGCTTGTCCTGTCAGACCCGTTGTGGACGAAATCGCAGCTGTAGCGGCCGCGACGGTATTAGCCGATGCAGCACACTGGTCATTGAGGCGATCTCGTATGAAGCCGGTGATCACACCGATATCTAAATATCAAATTACTAATTGTCATGTTTTGGAATATTTGAACTTACTCAGAGCCGAGCCGTGGATGAATTCCGTCTTGTCGCGAGGTTCAAATGAAGCCTCCTTACGGCCATCAAAGCCATCACCAAAGACAATACCTGGATCGGTACATTTACCGAAGTCCAAAGCTGTGGTGTTTCGGGGGTACAAGGGGACGGCCCGAGGAGCTGCTAGGACCAATGTCCCATAGAAGGAAACGACTGTTAGAAGGGAGGCGGCGTGCATTTCGTCCTGATATTGACGAACTAGTATATCCTGTTGGGTGCCTGATTTCAAAGTAATGAGATGTCTAAGAAGACAATTGAACTGCGAGTAGTCTATAAACGAAGGACGGTCAACGTCTGAAAAATGAATGAACGACAGAAGCTGAACGAGAAAAGAGTGTATATGGATGTAACCACGAATGAACGAAAGACAGACTGAATGATGAATGGAAGAAGCTTGAAGTTCTTGGGACCTCGCGGCTAGATATACATTTCCTTGGTGGCTCAATGGGCCCATTGGAAGCCTTCACGGAGGCCTTCACGGCGTAACGTTTCGGCCAAACAGAGAGGTTCAAACACGAAAGGAGATTCGCACTCAATGTCAGGAGGAGTTGGCGCCGTGGTGCAGGAGTAGAGTTGCACAAAGAAGCAAGTTTAGGAGACTCGAGGAAAGATTAGCCATGCGAACCCTGCATAGATCCGCGGTGGTGAAGAGACTGGGTGTTTGGAAAGGTGTTAAACGATCTGCTATCCGTTATGGTGGATGCAGATGGCCAGCAAGGCTGACCAACCCGACATCTTGAAGAGGTCCTAAATGGTGGAAAGCATTCGGTTATCGGCAACATGAGACGATTCGCATAGAACAAGTATCTGAGCACAGGAGACTCGCCGACGTTGGTGTGTCATACAGGAGAAGGGGTCTTAGCGTCAGGAACGTTGCTGAAGCATCGGGAACTAGGGCGGCTAAGGTTGAGGCATATCCTATGATCCATTCAATTTTATCTGCGTATAGAAAATCCACTGGTGCTCGCTCCGATCGGACAGGGATACCCCAGGCCGCCTGCACTGTGTAGTTGCGATGGGCGGCAAAGTCGCAGCGGTTACCATAATTGGGATTGTTGATATAGCACATACACAATGTCAACACGACATGAAATCCCACCTACGCTGTATGGCTGTTGCTTAGGATCAATGAACCCGAATGAGAATGTAATATTTTTCAATGCTCTCAGCTTATCCAAATAAGTTAGCCCCTAGCGAGGCGAAATCGTACTTAGGATGTTCGTGCATGGTAGTCGGCACCTTGGTCTCGCTTCGCGACAATGAGACATGAACATCAGTTGGACTCCATATCGCCAATGGACTAGATGCTTGAGGATTCTGACTTAGCTTGAACGTGAAGCTACAGTGAATCTGAAATTTTGATGAACGAGATTGAAGGGTAGATATTCTGGTAGGGGAACTTGAAAATGATGCAGCTCGGAAGATGTGCGGCATGTGTTGTCTCAGTTTGTGTATCAAGTTCCTCGGTTTCTCCTGCTGGAAACCCCAACAGCCAACTACGACGCTACGATTTTGCTTGTCTCAACATGCTTTGATAATTGTGCTGAACAAGCAAGTCCTTATGAAATAAATTTGATTAGGATATTTGTTTTCGCAATGTAAGCTTACTTGCTTGGTAACGATAAGCAAGAACTTTTGATATCCCAAGGCGAAATAATCACTAAACGCCTAACCAATTGTCCATCTTAGCCGTTGGGTATCGCTATGCAAGCAATATTGTACCATTCCGCTCCTAGGCGAAAGGCAAGGCCTTTGTGCTAGCCATCCTTGTCTATGGCTTTGGAATGTGCAATGTCTTGCTGACCATCAAACAGCCGTGGAGAACGAACAAGAGTACGACTGGGTGGAATTCTAGCAAGGTGCCTTGAGCAACCATGCCCAATGGTAGACTCTCATTAATCCAGCCCTTGGAAACCCAATATGCCATCACCGCTGCTATGGACAAGCTTGTGGGAGCCGGTGTCCCTTCAAAGTATTTCGACTTTCCTGTGTTGTCTTTCGGCAAAACAGAGACGGTGACGTTGAAGCGTGCAAGACGAGTAAGAGCACAGAGGACGAAGAAGGTAAGGAATACATGATCGAGCGAAGTGCGGAGTCCGATCGCAAATGCTGTAACAGCAGGGGCTGCGCCGAACGAGATCTAATCAGGGTAAGTGTTGTTCACCGTCATCATGTCGCAGCAACATACCAGATCGGCCAGGGAATCCAGTTCTTGTCCCATCAGAGATGACTTCTTTCTCCACCTTGCGACCTTTCCGTCGAAGAAATCGAAAAATAGCCCTAAAGGCATCAAGCCTAAGGCCCACCAAAGGTTTGTATACTCTGAAGAATCGCCCAAGCAGTATCTCAAGGCTGAGAAGATGGACATCACTGGATACGTAAATCAGTATCATTCTCACAGAGTAATACAGTGTACCATACCTCCACAGAAACCATTGAGTTCAGTAACTAGATCAGCAAGGTGTAACGCCCTATATAAGCGTCAGCATTTGCTGTCATTTTATGAATCCCCGTGGGGATACTGACTTGATCATGCTAAAGTGCCCTGCATCTGATGACAAGAGGTATTTCTGTTTTTCCTGACCTAGAAGACAGAAGTCAGTACACAAACTGAGGCAGATCTCGAAGGCCATACCATGGTCTGGAGGCGCCGAAGCTGAGTCGACCTCTTTGGTAGGTCCCGGGGGAACACCATTTCTGCGCGACATGTCGAAGCCTACGAGTGTCGGAAAGACGACGTAAATCACGGTAGCTGAGACCAGAAGAATGACAATGAATCACAGCAGATGAGCAGATCGTTGTAGAAAAATGGTGAATGTAAAAAAGTTGCGAAGGGGAACGCAGGGAAGGTTGAGAAGGGCTGTGCAGGTTTATTTTGAACAAGTTGTAGACGTTGGTTTCGTCATATGCAGCAGCGACTTTGCGCCAAGGTAAATCTCCCGCCGACCAAAGAAAATCCCTGCGCTGGTTGAACCCCGGATAGATTTCCTTCAACACGATTCCCTGATTCTCCACTAGAATTTGAACCCAACGAGCCAAGGGCATGAACAGGCTTGCAGTGCAGGACGGCGTTGGCTCGATATGTAGACTTTGTTTTCATACGGATTATGTCACTTGCTCTTCTTGACACAGCTGCCAGATCATCCGTTATACGGCATACTCTAGCATTAACATAGCGGTGACACGACCACTCAGATAGAACAGACTCGAGATAAACGGTAATGCAATTACTTTTTTTTAGTAGAGCCAGCGGCCAACAGACCGGTCCGATCAGAGGCTTTTGGGGGATGAGAACGACAATGGCTCCATCCTAGTTTCCGTAAACCCGAGCAAATGTCCCTCTCGAGACTTTTGAGCTATAGCATCCTTCCAATCCATACCGAAAACGCCATACGAAATGCAATACGTTTGGGGTATCTCTATACGAGAATCGGCCTTTTGCAATTAGAATCGACCACGGCCTGGACCACCCCTTCCTCGTGGCGCTCCTCTACCTGAAGAGAAACCACCTCGTCCCCGTGGTGCTCCACGACCTGCTCCGCCAAAACCACCTCTTCCGCGTGGTGCACCACGGCCTGCTCCGCCTCTAGGGCCACCGCGACCTCCTCGGCCTCCTCGTGCTGCTCCTCCAAAAGATCCTCCAACTCTCTTAGGCTTTGGTGCACCCGGTGGTGGCTTGGGTCTAGGGAGGAATCTGCAACAGATTAGCTACTGTAGACATGAAACTGGTGTACATCCGGCTCACTTCTCTAATGGCAAAAGCTTGTCTCCGCCGATGAAGAATTTGTCACCCTTCTTGAACGAAGTCGCTTGTATGCCTTCTTGAGGCTTAATGGTGAAATAGACCTGGTTGATAGGGCCCAAAATTTCGTCGAGCTTGCCGATGGATGTCTGAAGAAAGAACAGGTAAGCACTGTCCTCGAAACATTGTCTGCGATCTTACCTTGTTCTCCAGAAAAATTGGCGCATTGAAGTATGGAATTTTGCTGTTGGTGGACTCGCAAACCATTTCCCCCTCACATGCGTGGACGAAAGTGCCCAATTCTGAACAGTATAAGTATACATGTGGCACCAAGGTGATGGATTACGTACCTAGGACCGATGCTGGTGGCCCAGTTGGCTGTTGAAAACCTCCTCGTCCTGCGAAAAATCACCACCTTTAGCTTCTGCGCACAAACGATACCACCAGAGCAGGGATTTCCTTACCTCCGCGGCTGGAAAAATTCCCTCCACCACGACCTCCTCCACCAAAACCACCACGACCGCGTGGTGTACCTCGAAACGACATCTTTTTGTTGAAGCTGGGCGATTGACTGTTGTGGAGTTGGAAATTCTGCCTCTATGTTTCGCAGCTCTTGCAGGAAAATTACTGGAGAAACCCTGCACTATTTTAACCACGTGACCCGCACCAGCAATCCAAAACGTGGTGTATATGACTCCTTCAGAAGAACGTGCGGAAGCTGTACGAATACTTTCAAAATGAGCCATCCAGCAGATGCAAAGATAGATACCTCTGAGATTTCTGGCAAAATGTCTGAAGTATCTTTGGCCAACGCACCTGCAGCAGGTGCAAAACCTCCCTCAAATCCTACCAAGGGCAAGAAGTCGGCCGATAAACCGAAGCAAATGTCCACTCAAGCTGGTTCAAAACAGCCTGCAGCTCCTGCAGCGCTGCCTGACTTTATTCAGGAACGCAATGCATTTTTTGATGAACTCTGGAAGCAGCATCTCGAAGACCTCGCGAACAAACCAAAATCTGAGATCAAGATCACTCTTGAAGTCAAAGGCAGTGAAAGCCAGGTCCTTGAAGGCAAAGCTTGGGAGACCACTCCAGGCCAGCTTCTGAGGCATGTGCCTAAGGAAGTCAGTGCCGATGTTGTGGTAGCCAAAGTTGACGACAAGCCGTGGGATCTTGACAGGCCGTTTGAGAGTGATGCCAAGGTCAGTTACCTGTCATCCAAGGATCCTGAGGGTCGGGCTGTATTCTGGCATTCTTCTGCACACGTTCTTGGTGAGTGTGCCGAACATGAATATGGATGTCGTCTTTCGCATGGACCCCCTACCGCGATGGGCTTCTTCTACGACATGGCACTCGAGGAAGGCAGGGCTGTGAAAGAGTCCGAATGGCCGTCTCTGGAATCTCGTGCAAAGAAATACTTCAAAGAAAAGCAACCTTTTGAAAGACTGGAGGTGTCGAAAGAGGACCTCAAGAAAATGTTTGGCTACAGCAAATACAAGATGCACTATATCGAAAAATTTGTTCCAGATGGTACAAGCAGTACCGTATACCGTAACGGCACACTTGTCGACTTGTGCCAAGGTCCACATATACAGAATACTCGAAAGATCGAGGCATTCAAAATCATGAAAGTAAGCCTAGTTACAAGATCGTATCTCTCTAGATGATGCCGCTGACCGCTGACAGAATTCTTCTGCTTATTTCCTCGGGGATCAAAGCAACGATTCATTACAACGTATTCATGGTGTTGCTTTCCCAAAGAAGGATGAGCTCAAAGCATGGGAGACTTTCTTGGAGGAGGCCAAAAAGCGCGATCACCAGAACATCGGTAAAGAGCAAAAGCTGTTCTTCTTCCATAAAATGTCACCGGGTTCGCCTTTTCTCTTACCACATGGCACTCGTATCTTCAACGCTCTCCAATCCATGTTGAGAGAGCAATACTGGAATCGTGGTTACGATGAAGTTCAGTCCCCTAATATGTACGATGTTGACTTGTGGAAAACCTCTGGCCACTGGCAACATTATCAAGATGACATGTTCCGCGTCCAAGTTGAGAAAGGTCCTGCTCCTGCAGAATCCAACGCCACCACCATTGCTGCCGAACCTGGCCATAAAGCACCAGCTGTCGACAAAGACCAAGGCGTCTTCGCCCTCAAACCCATGAACTGCCCAGGTCACTGCCTTCTCTTCCGAGATGAGGACCGCAGTTACCGTGACCTCCCATGGCGGATTGCAGATTTCGGCGTTCTTCACCGTAACGAAGCTTCGGGAGCTCTGAGCGGCATGACACGTGTCCGCAAATTCCAGCAGGATGATACTCACATTTTCTGCACCGTGGAACAAGTGACTTCTGAGATTGAAGGACTTTTTGACTTCATGAAGCACGTCTATGGCCTTTTTGGTTTCCCATTCAAGCTGAAGCTATCCACCCGTCCCGAAGGCTACATGGGGACCATTGAACAGTGGGACGATGCTGAGGCACGATTGAAGACTGCTCTAAGAAATTTCTGCGGCGATGACTGGGAACTCAACGAAGGCGACGGAGCTTTCTATGGTCCAAAGATTGATATCACCATTTCGGACGCATTGCAACGTGAATTCCAATGTGCTACCATTCAGCTCGATTTCCAAGGTCCCAAAAACTTTGGCCTAGAATATATGACAGGTGAAGCCGGCGTCTTGGTTAACCCGGCTCAAAAATCCAGCGAAGGGAACCCGGATGCCAACTCTGCCTCAGCCCCCAAAGATCAGCTCGCAGCTGGTCGAGCACGACCCGTTATGCTTCACCGTGCCATCATCGGGTCCTTCGAGCGATTCATCGGTATTCTCTGCGAACACTTTGCCGGTAAATGGCCGTTCTGGTTGTCCCCACGGCAAGTTATGGTCTTACCTGTCCACAAGGGCGCCAACGACTACGTCGAGGAGGTCAGGAAGATCTTCCACAGCGCGCATTTCTACGTCGATACCGATTTATCTGGAAACACTCTACAAAAGAAGATCCGTACCGCCCAACTCCAACAATACAACTTCATCTTCGGTAAGTCAATTTCCCTACCCCCATCCTGCTTTTCTCACTCTTCCTCTTCACCTACCTCTTCCTTCTTTCTCTCTCCCCCCCCCCCCCTCTGAATCCATTATTCCCAAGATGCTTACAATCCAAACTAACAACCGTTTTTCTCCCAACCCAGTCGTCGGCGCCGAAGAAGCAAGTTCCCGCACCGTCAACATCCGAAACAGAGACGACCCGGACTCCCAAAAGAAAGGCGTCCTCGTACCTCTAGACGAAGCCTTGGAGAAATTGAAGAAGTTGAGGGACGAGAAGAGAAGGATCAACGCTCTGGACTAAAACCCAGTAGAATAGTATCAGATCAGGGAGAGCTGACTAGCTAGCTTTAGCTAGCTGGTTAATTCAGAAATGATGGAGTGCCGTGAAGGAGGGTGATGGAGTCAAGTATAAGGGCGAGAGATGAGCCTTATGTGTCCTGTCTCCAAGAAGAATAACATGCATGGGTCTATCGATCGGAGAGCGTCAAGTAGGGATCCTCTTTCCCCATTTCAAAGCAGAGTCTATCCATCCATCCACCCATCCATTTGTAGGGAATGAACGAATGAAAAGTAAACTGGGCACAAAAAAACCTCGGATAACGGTAAAAAAGAAATCTGATTTGATTTTGGAGGTAGGTATCACACAGTTGAAACATGATATATGTTATGGTATAATCAATCCAGTTTGCAAACGCTATCGCTATTGCCCATGAGACCGGTTGTGAAAAAAAACAACTCCCCCTCCAGAGAAACTCCATCCCATATCTAGTCCCCACAACTCAAAGACTATGCCACCGTCTCGGCAGTTTCACCTTCAGCAACAACAGGGACAGGTAACCCTCGGCTAGGGCTCTGTAATACTAGTTGCTCGTGCCTCCTCGCTCTTAAGAAATCGCTTACTGCTCGAATCAAAATGAACCAACCAACAATCATGAGTATATAAGAAAGCCACTCGCTGCTGGCGACGGAAGAGAGACCACCACCATTGCTGTCACCACCAGAACCTCCCGCAGGATTCTCAGAGGTAACGGCATTGGGGTTAAAGTCATGTGCATTCGGATCCGTTGGCGCCCCAGCGAATTGACCTGGATCAGCAGTGTCCGAGCCGCCACCGCCGCCGCCGGACCCCTTCATATAAAAACCATACTGAACAAGTGTAAGGCCGAGACCGGCTCGTGAACCGTTTTTTGCGGCGTGAGTGGTGTGAAGGAGATAGGTGAGGAGGAAGCCGACGAGTTGGAATGACATCGAAATCATGCCGTTCCATATAAATGAAAACACTGAGCCGACTGGAAGGCCGTCGACATAGACTTCATCACTAGCCATACCTGGAGCTACAATTGTTGTTTCCCAATACGGCGGAGTAGCGTCGGCAGCGGCTTGTTCGTAAGACTATGAAACATGTCAGTGTGAAGTCTGAGTCTAGGCAGAGGCATACGACTTACCGGAGGCTTATCATCAAGTTTCTCGCCAGCTTCGGGTTTCGCGGCAAGATTAGCGAAAACGCCATCGTTCGTTGAACGCATTGATCTGCTCGTCTGTGCTACGCCAGGAAATTCCGTCACCCTCCTAACTACCTGCGGGGTTGGCCTGCTTTCTTGCGGTGGCGTGGGTACATTCGGATTTGTGTCGCGAGCATCCGCATTGCCGCGCATTAAACGCTGTCTGTCGTCGCCTTGATCATCTTCACTATCAGAACCATGACCGTCATCGAAGGTATCTGCCAGGGTCTGTTCTGCTTCATTCGCAAGCGGGTCTTCGGAGAGGAGATGGCGAGAGGCAGGTGACGATGCTCGGGATCGAAAGGACGGTGGTGGTGATGAAGGTACTGAAGGATGAAGGGTTGCAGATATTACTGGGAACTCCTCGTCGTCGTGACCTTGCACCTGTACCGATCATTAGACATTGAATACTGTGATCGAGTCGTCACGGGCTGACGATCATTGAAACTCACCCGCTCGTAGCCCGAGTGGGCCATCTCTTCGATGAAATCTGAGTACTCTCGACCAGAAAAACAGAACGCTGCTTGCAGAAGAGAAAAAGGTCGAAGGACTGTAGGGATGGAGAATGCGAGATGAAGAAGATCAGGAAGATTGTTGACGATGGAGGTGAGGTCGTCGATTGTGAATCAAGTGAGCCAAGGGATTGTGGCGCATAAGACAGACGAGTCCGGCATAAAATACATTATATTACATCTGTAATGATACCGTAAAAGGTCATCTTCCGGGTCGTTCGAGACAGTTTTGATACAGATCAAGACCCTTTTGAGACCCACCTGTAGATTTGCATGACGCCTGTACTTTTGCACATGTTCAATCGCTACGACCATGGAGCATCGCGAGTGTCCTTCTTAGTCGCATGGAGTAATAAATGCCAATGTAAAATCTGGTTGTGATCAACCAACTTCAACGTCCAATATGTCGAAACCTACATCTGTGAGTCCACCTTTCTGCAGAAGGTCTGCAGAAGGTCTTCCGTTGCATGCTAACACGCCGTGATTATAGCTGGCCGCACGACACTGGGCGCGTATTCTATCTAGATGGCCTGAGGACCGCATGAGACCGCAATGGGTCTCCGTGCAGACGGTCATGGCAAAGCGCCTGGAAAAGCAGAAGACTTTGAGTTCTAGCGCACCAAGCGAAGCAGCAACAAAAGTCACAGGCAACGATGCTCTTGTGACCCCCGAGAAAGATACCATACCGACCTGGAATGAGGCAAGAGAACTGGCGCAAGCAAATGCCATGTATTCTTTATTAGAGAACCGTTACATGAGCGAGTACCCGCTTCCAGAAGGACTGAGGTACCCACAAAGCAAACCGACACATTACGACGATGTACTCCGGGAATTCGAAGAGGCGCCAGATCGATCATGGCTGCAACGACTATGGTTAAGGGTGAAGGGATCTGTGCGATTACAATGATTCAGGGGAGGGAGAAGATGCCTGCGAAGTGATTGTCAGACTACTCAGCCCTCTACCCTCATCTGACGAAGCAAGAAAAAGAGGCAACATATATTTCTAATCAATGTATATTTTTTCGCGAGGAAAACCTCCTCGCTTGTGTTTGTACAAGATGAAGTCTTGATTTCTGAGGCCATGATTTCTAGTGAGGAGAGAACTCTACCTAGTGAGGAGCGACGTACTTTACAAGATAATATACAAATATGCCTAGTCCGTAGGCCCGTTTAATGAGAAGAAATGCACAGACCGCCGTTGAAAATTCCAGGAGTACACCCTAGGATGCCAAATGTTCCCTCAGTGTTCTCTTTCACTGAAGGAATTGCGCAAGAGATGGAGGAGAAAAATCCCCTTCTGCAGAAAAGCAGGCATCGTGATCAGTCTACAATCACAAGGCTGAACAAACTCGTGATGACCTATCCCTAGACACTTTCTGCAGCGACGTAATTCGTCATGGGTCCACAAAGCTGAACGAGATATCCAGATCAATAGCTTCATGTCAAATCTTCGAATCTTGGTGGGCACGATGTACCAGCGGGCAAACGACCATATAGATTCCTGTGAATCCATCATATAAGTTCTTGCACAACCTTTTCTTTAATGAACTCTTCATAAAGGGACTTGCCGCGATCTTGGTTTCCAAGGGACATTTGTCCACCACCGAGCGAGAGCTGATTGGCAGCTCTCAGCCACTGCAGTAGGTAGAAGTGAAGCGACGTCGTTTGTTTTATACCTTAACACCCATACTTCTCCCAAAGTTGAGTGCACTTCCCGCCCAAAATCCTACGTACTGTCCCACGCCACCTACGGCTTTTCCCATCGTCATAACATCTTGGAGTCTTCGGTCCAAGAAGGCTTCGGTATCTTTAAAATCTTTCGACTTGTCTCGCGTCATATATAACTCGGTACTGGCGTATATTGCTGCCAGAGAAGCCCTTTTGCTGTACCACGAGAACGTGACGTCCGTGTCGGATGCGAGATACCAGATCTCGTCAGAGAGGAGGGAGAGCTCCCGGAGAGACTGTGGGATATTGCCGGCAAGTGAAGAGAGGGCCAAGGCACCTCCAAGATGCGGCACAAGACCGTCATCTACATTCGCTCTCAGTCTCTCTAGCGTAAGCAATCGTACCTTCCTCGCGATGCCCAGCTTTGCTTTCTCATCGTCAAATTGTACTCTATCTTTCAGGGCCAGGCGTCTCGTCGTTCTGTAGTATTGAACAAGGTCGAATGCGCCGCGAGGAAAGAGTTGAACAGATACGTCAAGGTATCCAGCTTCACGAGCTCCAAGCAGGAGCGAATGGTCGCTAAATCCGTACTTTGGCACATGCGACAAAGCCTGCGAAAGTATCTTCGTCTGCGCTGGTGGATATGGAGGTTCATCGGTGAATGATGCGGAATAGTAGGTCCTGAGAGATGTCCGAGGCAACCTGTAGGGTCGGAGATGTCTGCAAAATCGTAGACTCGATGACGGACATTGCGCCATATTACTGATAGACCCTCGGTGTCCTCTGATCGATGGAGGGTAAACAGGTCAATTGACCGCTCGCAGAAGAGATAAGACTTTCCTTGCAGCGTGTAGAGAATTGAATCTCGAGGCTACTACAGTACTCGATAAGGTGACGGTGAATGTACCGGTTTTGATGCAACAGTACGGGACTCGTAGGACCTATCAAAGTATGGAGGTCCAACTCCACCGCCTATTTCGCCATGTGGACCGCTCAACTCTGCCAACGACCGTCACTTCAATTATTCTGTTCATACCCTCTCAACACCAGCCTCAAATATATTTACAAAGAGCTGCGAATCAGATCCCAGGAACTGTTTTCATAACGGGGATTGGGAGAATGCGTTCAAGACACGAAGGAGCTGGACCTCAGCACCAGGAACTCAAGCTAGGGGCCGCACTAAGATCAACACATGAGAATCAATCATTGGCTGGAAGCAGCTATTGATCATTAATTGTCTCTCAAGATGACTCTCCTGTTGTTCTAGTCGTGAACTGGCAAAGAATACGAGCTGTGGAAAGCGTCTATCTACACATACTAAGACCACGAGTGTCGGAGAGCCACAAGATCATCATTGGCAAAGTCGGTATTTATTTTGCATTATTACTCTGCGTACTCCATTTTGCGTGATCATTCAAGAGTCGCTGAACAGTTAAGTCTATAACTTATGAGGCGATCTCTCTGAGTGGGATATGCTAATGCAGATGGATGAAACAACCACTGGTCTTTCAGCTAGCATCATCGATAGTCTGATTGGAGTCATTTGATTAGATCCCTGTCCATGAGTTGTAGTATTGAAGATATAATATGGCGAGCATGATAGGACCTCAGCTTCTGTATTGGACGCAAGCATTTTCGGCGAATCGAAGTCATGTTCACCTGGATACTGCTATAAGTCAGCGGTAATAAATGTGGTCTGACATTGCGTTTGTCATTGGTTGCAACTGTTATCTCTCTATTCTATTAGCAGTTTGGGGTCAGGGAAGGAGGAGATATACAATCTCAGCTATGCGTACGTACACATGTCCATCTCAAGCGGTCAGAAATATTTCCCGAGAAGCCCAGGAATTAGCTATCAGCCTTCCCATGTAGCAAAGGCTTTCTTTCCTCTATCGAACGGCGTTTGCTCGCGCTCGTGCAGATCACTTGACAGAGACAAGAAAGGTGCCCCATACTCGCTTGATCGAGTCCGTCGCGACGAACACCTGGCTGGTCAATGGTTTGTCTCTTAGATCGCTTCATACTGTTTGATAGCTGATTGCCGCCGGGGAAGGGACTCCCTGAGGCACCGTCCATGGGATCCCTGTCTGTCTAAAGCATGAAAGCGGGCCAGTCGTGCCCCATCCGTTACGTCCAGCTCGCCAGTAACTTACTACGTAGCCCTTTATCCCCAAGCCCAGACAGACTGCAAGATTTGCCATGTCAGGAGGAATTGGTGACTTGGGGGAATCACTGTCGCATCAAAGCAAAGGATGGTTCCCCCATGCCAAAGTAGAATATGGCGTGCGTCCATCCCCTTCATGGTTGGATGAACTTCGTTGCATACTAGTAGGGGTGACCCTTCCACTTGCTGCTCTACCCCGATACACTATTGGGTAATCTACGGAGCTCACATGACGGTCATCTTGAACCGCTTGGTATCTAGTGGCAGGACGAGAACAGGCGGCTCGTGCTTTGAAGATGCATCTGCATGCTGGCTCCCGCACATAGAGAGCATTTGCCCTGGCCGATTCATTTCCACGGTTAAACATGCTTGATGAGGCTCAACAGCCAAACTTAACACCTCCGGGATATTTGGTAGCTTGTGCCAGAAAGTCTTGATGAGACACTACAGCATTCACGCACCCCGGTCAGCTCGGTATACTATATCTGGCAATCAATGGTCGCAGTGTAGTCATATGGATTCCAATTCCACCATGGTCCTCAGTGTTGTACGTGGTAACAGAGATAAGTAGCACATGACTACCGACCAGTTCCGGCCATACACTAAGGATAAAAGGATGACGCAGTAGAACCCTTCATATGGATAAATTCGATATACCGTACAGTCCGGAAGATATAGGCAGGATCCATACTAATCACGGTGCTTTGTACGAAGGGGGAGCCGAACCAATACGTCCCGTCGTTCACGTAGGCATAGTTATTAGTAGCAATAGTACTTATGTAGTAATAGTCCATGGAACCAAGCAACTCGCAAGTTGGAGAAGCGAGAGAGTAATTAATAACAGAGGGAAAGAGAGAAAGAGAAAAGAGAGAAGAGCACAATGTGGGGACCCACTCACCCTAAGTTCCAACCTTAGCGACCATCGACCACTACTCTCTCTTCGTTGCTTTTATCACCCCAGTCGCTCTGCACCTTCGATCACCCTCCATCACATCCCAAGCCCGCATCCTCAATCAGCGCAAGTTTGCGACCCGGTGCTTTTCAGTCTTACCGTCTTCGGTTCTCTGCGTGTGCCCCAGCCTAGCCTCGGTGACACATCCTTTCACCTTTGCGCCTGGCCTCCATACGCAGTGTCCACCCTCGCTCATTGCCTGTTGAAATTCGCAACCTTTCGTTCTGTGTCTAGCTGGCTTGTCTTTTAGTCGCAATCGCCAAGGCAATTCAAACACACCTCTCGCTTTAGTTGCACATCGCGACCCAGACTGCATTGGACGCGATCGGCCCCCAGTTGTCGAGTGGAAAAAAGGACAGACGGTAATACCTCCGCGCGACCTCGAAGTCTCCATCGGCCCCCCTCCCTAGCCATGAGCAATCATGCGCATGGAAAGGGCGGTAGATAGAAGCGGCCCGTTTGGTTCTGCGCAGCTATCAAGATGGTTTAATGCTGACCAATGGTAGAGTAGAACGCCCAGTCCTCGGGAGCGACGCCATAAACGTGCAGGACGAGCTAGACTACCTCACCAAAGCAAAAGTTCAATCCCTCCTCTGTCATTTGTGTACCACACCCACACAACCTCACTCAGTCGATCAAGGACTGATTCAAAGCAGTTGAGTACCTTGACGGTCCGAAGGATACGCTGCAGAAAGCTCGGAAAGCTTTAGTGAGTGATCCACGATCACAAGAACATATTGTACAAGGTCCGTATGAGCTTCGCCGCCCTGGTTCCATGAACAGCGAGAGCTGCACCGATCCTGAATAGTCGCAAGTAATACGCAGAATTGCTAAACGAGCTCCAGAATCCCTGTTTAGAAGTTATTCTCTTGACCTCCACACAATGGGTAAGTATTGTACGTTTTTCATTAGCCCTTTCTGTTATAATCCACATAGCCTTACTCCTCCATTCATTTGTTACATTCATCTGCCTGCCTTACCCCATCGATCTTACCCTCTTCATCTCTCATCTTTGCGAATATTCACTGACTGAGCGCAGCCGACGGATATCGCCCACGGGATGTAAGTATACTTTTATTGTCTCTGAACGTTGAAAAGAACCCCTACCTTCTGAAGTGCATCGGAACTAAGCAGCCGATGTCTGATATCGATGGAGGCGTCTAACCATCTACGCCCTCCATGGTTCATCGTGGTGCAGGGGCCCTTGTTTGCGCTACTTCACTTCTTTTTCTCTGTTGCTTCACTGAGTCAACATAACTCCATGGAAGTTGCTATCTCAGAAGTGATGAGTTCTGTCTTCACCGGCATACATTCACCGACTCATCAACAAGTGGCCCCACTCGAGCGAATCTTATAAGATCTGCGATAGATCGCGGCTTTCCCTCTTTCCCACGCTCACCATCTTAACACTCTGTTCCCGGCACTGACGCTTCTTTGCAGAGAGAAAGGTCGCCTCGCCGCAGATCCAGAAGTCCTAGACGCTCAAGGAGGTCATACTCTCCTCGTAGTCGCTCTCGCAGCCGTGACGACTATCGTCGAAACGATCGCCGATCCCGCTCTCCAATGACTGGTACAGGTGCGTCCGGGGGTTATGCAGGGTCGGGATATGGAGGATCTCGTGGTGGCGGTGGGCCTCCGGCTCGATCTTATGAGGACAGAACGGCAGCGAAAGAGCAAATGATGCAGTCAGTACGCGAATCCTCTCAACAGGACCGTCGTGTTTACGTTGGCAACTTGTCATATGATGTCAAATGGCACCATTTGAAAGACTTCATGAGACAGGGTTAGTCAAGTCTACCCTTTTCACTCTTTCGTATACTAATCATATGCAGCTGGAGATGTTATCTTCGCCGATGTCTTACTACTTCCGAATGGAATGTCGAAGGTGGGCTTCTACGTGTGATGCGGCTGGTTTTTTCTTGGTTTTTCTTTCGGGTTTTTGTTGGACGTTTGGATTGACGGTTTGGGCCATGGTCCACGGGTCTTTGTAGGGATGCGGGTGAGTCGCACAGATCTATTTTTCTCCTTCAGTGTGCTGATGGCGTTTTAGGATTGTGGAATACGCTACAAGGGAGCAAGCCCAAAGTGCAGTCAACACACTCAGCAATCAGAACTTGATGGGTCGACTCGTTTACGTCCGGGAGGTGAGTAATGCATATCGGCGCAACAGGGATTCGCTCATGCGCCATCTTGTTATCACGATCATATATACTGAAACATTCCACTCCCAATAGGATCGTGAGGCTGAACCTCGATTCACTGGACCTTCCTCTCGCGGAGACTTCGGAGGAGCACCTCGTGGAGGCTTTGGAGGAGGCTTCGGCGGCGGCGGTTACGGCGGCGGTGGTGGCGCCGCCGGTGGCAGTCGCCAACTCTACATCTCAAACGTTTGTATCCCTCTGCTGCCTTTGTGCTAACACCATATCCAGAGCAATCGTTGACGTGCATTTAGCTTCCTTTCAACGTCGGCTGGCAAGATCTGAAGGATTTGTTTCGCCAAGCTGGTATGTTCCTTCTTGCCTATTCTTCTGACCTTTTGGAAAGTATTCTGCGTATTGATGAAGCGAATATTGACGTTTCACTCAAGCCCAAGAGGGTGGTGTCATTCGAGCAGATGTCCACCTCGATCCGACCGGTAGACCAAAAGGGACGGGAATAGTCGCTTTTGAGTCCGCTAACGATGCGCGCAACGCTATTCAACAGTTTAATGGATACGACTGGCAAGGCCGAGCGCTTGAAGTCCGCGAGGATCGCTATGCAAACGCAGCTGGGGGCTTCGGCCGAGGCGGATTTGGCGGAGGCTTTGGTGGCCGTGGAGGCTTCGGCGGCCGAGGTGGTTTCGGAGGCCGCGGTGGCTTTGGTGGCCGTGGAGGATATGCTGGTGGTGGTGGTGGCGGCGGCTTCGGTGGAGGCGCGGGCGGCGGCGCTGGCGGTGGCGGTCAATTCACTGGTCCTGGCGCTGCCACCGAACCTGTCGAACCTAACCCGTTCACTGACTATGCAACATCTGGCGGTGAACCCAGCACAACGATCTACGTTCGAAATGTGAGTTTTTGCGCTCTGACTCCACTGATGCTCTCCTGCTGACGTTGTTTAGCTCCCATGGGCCACCAGCAACGATGATCTTGTGGAGCTCTTCACTACCATCGGGAAGGTTGATCGCGGGGAAATCCAGTATGAGCCAAATGGCAGATCAAAGGGCACTGGTGTCGTCCAATTCGAGAAGCTAGAAGATGCCGAGGAAGCTATCAGTAGGCTCACCCGCAATTTGACTGCATATTGTACTATCCGTAACACTTGCTAACATCTTGCAGACAAGTTCACTGGTTATATCTACGGAGGCCGTCCTTTGGGCTTGAGCTATGTCAAGTACCTCAGCGCTGAGGGTGGTGGCGATGAGATGGATGCAGAAGGCACTGAGGGCTTGACGCAGGACCAGATCATGTAAATGATCGCTTACTGAGCACATCCTCCAACGTCGTGGTCAACGCCACCAGAGCTATACTCGGACGACTCTATAGATGCCCTTGCACATATCAGACTGTGCTTAAACCGCGAGGGGAGTCTTTATCACCATAAAAGCTTGTACCAATATTTGTTTTCAGTCTCGTTCCACGCTTCAACCCAAATTGCAAACAACGAACGAACGAACGAACGAACGAACGAACGAACGACCGCTCGATCAGTCATCGTTCGTTCGAGGCAGCAGCAGCAGACGAGTGTCTTTTCTTCACCACATGGGCAAAAACGGTTTCTAGTTTGCCTCTTACAAATAGTTTCCGAGTGCAAGCTACGTACCTAGTAGCTAGCTACAACAAACATTCGTCCTTCCTTGCCCATAACATTACATACATCGGGTACTCACTCGTATATCATGAATGAGGCTTCGTTCTTGTCTTGCCTGTCTTATTTTTATCTTATCTATTCTATCCAAATTTAATAAAACAAAAAGATCTCGTTTTTCTCTTTTTTTCACATTAATATACATACACACACACACGTACAGACACAAGAAGAGAGAGAGAGCAAGAGACAAAAAGGTTGCTGCTCTCGTTGTTCCATCGAATACTAACTTATTACAGTGATTCAAATAAGTTTCGCTTTTGTTAACCCCCTTTTTTTCTTTTTTCGTATGTTACAGTAATAAATTGCATAATTAACCTAGGTAAGTAAGTTACAACATATTCATCAATGTAAATTAGTAGTAGGATGAATGAAATGAAGCTAGGACGTATATACACTTTGATTGACATTTGGTTCAAGTTTGCGAAGTATACATGAAAGAAAGGGGGGGGGTCAGGGAGGATGAAATGATCGGTCAGTAACTAATACTTAGTGATAAGAAGAAGATCGAACGAGAAGAAAGGTGTGTGCATGACTTGACTCAGATTAGATTATATCATATGCGATTCCGGTTCCTAACCCGCCTACTGGTGTCGTACCATATCCTGACATACCCTATCATATCATACCAGACCCCGAGGACCGAATCGTACAGACCTTATCCGACCTTTCCTTGCACCTGCCGTATCCTTCGCTGTCCCTTTCGAATACACAAGGAGATTCGATCAATTCGTCCAGACGACCCTCATATTCCGTCAAACCGAAACCTAACCTTGAACCGTGAACCTCGCTGTCTCTCGACATATCCATCCGGTAAACCGAGATCGAAGCTGGACACGAAAACTGACGCATTGAACTCCACTGCATAAGCGACTGAACGGGAACACCAAATCAGAATCTATAGAACTGTTAAAGCAGACACTTGCATAATATCCTCAAACGAATCCTCTTGTGTCCGGGGCTTCCGGCGCGTACCTTCCCGCCTTGTACAAGGAATAAGGAGCGATTGTGTGCTTACAAAACCAGAATATTTCGTGTAGACGCGGCCAATTGACAGGTCGTATTATGTTGATGGGCCAGCTACTCCTCTTGGGTATTCTCCAGGAACATGTAAGTCACTAATCGTTGTCGTTGACTTAGCAGGATGAGGCATCACCGGTCGAACAGTGGAATCCACAGGAATGGATGACGTCTCTCCATGGTGCGCTACCACATCACTAGTAATACCACTGCTTTGATTGACATCATTGGTGGCGTATATTCCTCGGGAAAATTCTTGAGATTCAGCAGGAGCTGTTTGCGGTACAGCTGCGCTCGATGTCGCTGGAGAGGGTTCCGTTGCCAGTTCTTGTGGCTCTTGTGCATGGCTTGTTGGTTGTCCTTGCTGTTCATGGTTATATTTTACCGTGTCATCGGCACCTACAGCGGCCCCTGCTGCAGCTGGCGCCAGCCAATCACCATAGGTGCTATCATGCCTATACGGCTGGCCGTACATCTGCCCGCTTTCGGATACAGCCGGGGCCTGTCTGTAGGCTGCAGTGCTTGAGTCGTACGACTGGGTGTTTTCAGGCGCAGACTGTTGGCCGTGGGTCATGGTAGGCTCATTTGAGAATGGTACCCCAGAGCCAGGTAAGCTGCTGGCTCCTGCTAGGGCCTCATGATCCTTCTGCTCGGCATGCGGGTTGGCGTTGAAATCTCCGGAACTCTCATCTCCGCTAGATGGCGATAACGGCGCCGCAAGTAAGCCCCTATTCACATTCACATCCGAAGGAAAACGCCCACCTGGTTGTGGGCGATTTCGAGTCTGCGAAGAGCCCCTCCACTCTTGAGCTTCTTCAGAACCTATCGCAGCCGCCCCTACTCCACCAGCACCCATTTCAGGCACTGGTGCCCGCACTGACCTCTCGTCAGAATACGGTACAGCATCAGCCTCATCCTCCTCCAAAGCGCCATCTGAACTACCGCCGATACTAGGTGCTCTGAAGCTGTTTCCCGACAGACTCCGTGCATGATGACGGCGAACAAAAGCATTTCGCTCTTCCCCACGTTTCTCTGTCAAAATTTTCAAATCGTTGTACCAAGCCATCATTGTCTCGTGAGACTCAGCTCTGAAAATCCAGGAATGACCACGATGCATTGCACCGGTTTGTCGACCTTTGAGCATGTATTTGTGAGAGTTCGAGCCTGGTTCGGAATGAGATCCAAGCTTTTGCTCTGGCAGATACAGCGACATGATTGGTTGTTGGCTGGCGATACGGTCTGCGGACTTGAATTCGTGAAGGTGTGTTGGTGAAAGGACATACCTGACAGACATTAATATTCCAAATCGATAGTGTTAATTTGAGTCCATAAACTTACCATCCGGGTGTGTAGTTCTTTAGGTATTTGCTCTTTCTTTCGAGCATACCGCTCCTGACCTCAATAGCTGCAGGGTGATCCTTCCCTGGGTAGTGGACGTGTTCAACTTGGCGAAGAGGAATTCGGGGGTCGACCATCGAATCTGCGCTTTTGACGAAGTTGTCCCATTCCTTGTCCTTGGGCATAGCTATAGGGCCTTCTCTAAGCTTCTCGACCGTCTCAAAGGCTTCATCCGCTTCGCGTTTGAGAATGCCAGCGTAAGCATTGTACGCCTTTTGGATCTCTCCGACCACGATAGCTTCAAGCTCGCGGCCAGATGACTCAAGGTTCAGGTATGCCTGACGGGGGAGTCAGTCAGCAGACAATTGGCATAGCGGCAGATTGCTTACCCGATGAAGATAGTTCTCTTCTTCTATCTGCCTCTCCAGCTGTCTATCGACTGCCATCTTAACAATGAAGGGGTCTCCCCTACCTGAGGTGGCCGAGGGGTCAAGGTCTACGAGACCAAGTGCCTCCTGAAGATGTCGAACAGCTTTCTTCGTTCCCTCAACTTCACGATCGACGCTGTTCTTGAAATCACCAGAGAGACTTTTAATCTCCTTGATTTTCTGCTGTAGATCGCTCCTCAATCCTGTGAGTTGTAGAATGACCTCATTTTCTAAATCTCTCGCCTTGTTGCTTTCGGCTACAGAATTCTTGTGGAAGTCTCGCAAGATGTTGACCGCATCCCCCAGACCACCGCTAGTCAGAAAGGAAGAAGGGATCAGGGTATTTGACATGATGTTGGAGGCCGACAAAAGAGCTTTCGCGCGCATCTCGTAACTCTTCTGTATGTCTCGAAAGTAGGCTATGAGGTCTTTCAGAACTTTACGCCACGCTAAACATTGTCAGTAAAGCCTTCACAGGTTCATAGTAGTATGGACGAACCCTGGAAGCGGTTTGCCAGAACCTCGGTAGGATTCGCATTGGTCGGTATAGGCGTATAAAACGCGCTATACATTTCTTCGTCACCCACGTACTTCTCTTTCTCGCCAAGGTTCAGGCTTCGCACGGAGCCAGCTCGACTACTTCGTCTGCTACTGCTCCGTTTCACACTGCCAGTCTTTCTCAACGAGGCCTTCTTCTTCAGTGTACCTCCACGAGACGGTAATAGAGTCTGCGACTGCGACATCTGCGAATCAGAGCGGTGCAAAGCACTACTTCCGACTGTTGAATCCATATCATTGGGATGGGTGCCAATGGAATGCGACACCGGAGAGAATTCGCTGGATGCTCCTTGCGCATGTGCATCTGCGAAGTCTGCTGCACCAGGTGTACCGGTAGCGATGTATGAATTTCTTTGCGAGGCTGCAGCAGGACGGTGGTCCAAGGCTGAACCAGGACGAGAACCGTAGACCTCATTCGAGGGAGTCTGCGGTCGCGAAGACATCCTTTTGTCGAGTGAGAGGTATTCGGATTAACAGTCGATGGTGTTGGAGAGTAGAAGGCGCGGTAAATGCTGCTGCGCTTTTCGGCGAGCTGTTGGTCGTAATCACGGTCGAAACAAGTGATGGTGATGACGATGATGATGCTAGCATACGACAAATGATGACGCCATTTATGAAACTCGACTATAACACAGCTACCTCAGCATCCAAGAAAGATGGACAGTCAAGTGAGCTTCGCAAGATAGATCAGCAGAGAAATTGCTATTGCTACCTCGAGAGAAGATCCAATGTACGTTAGATTGTTGTTTTTGTTAGGGGAATAGATCGGAGGAAGATCAAGTCAGTTTGACTGGGGAATGTTGTTTGCAGGTAAGTTGGTGGAAGGGGGACCCATTTGATCATTCAGGTAAACTAAGTTAAGGGATTTATTTCATCGAGGGACAGTGGGGATAACGATTGTTATGTATCGAAAGTGTACGTTGTAGGCATGTACGGAGGTGCAACCACAAATATAGTGTTATTTTAGGCCTAGTTTGTTTTCTTAAACTACGTATTAATGATGATGATAATGATGCTGCAAACTTACTGTAGAGCCACTCTCTTCATACTCTGTACAATAGATCTCTTCTCAACACTTCAGATATAGTACCCAAGGTAGTTGTAAAACACCAAAGATACGTGGACCTAGAATATGAGTGACGTTACTGGAGTTCATAGATAATAACTCCTCTAGGTATCCAAGGTAGGCAGGTAGGTACCAGGTACCTAGGTCAGCTGTACTGTACTATGGTACAGTAAATAAAGGATCATCATCTTCTTGGTTAGACTGATTGGGCATACATGCCGTTAATTGGTGCCACAACCATTCATCATTGTTTCCGATGAAGCTCACAATCCATTCAAGCTGAAATCCCATATAAGGTTCAACTGACTGGAGCTGAGGTGTCAAGATGAGCCGCTTGCCTTCACCCGTTTTCTTTGGCCTAGAACGTGCTTCGCCCTCCCCAAAACCCCTTGAACAGCTTCTGCTCGTGGATACAAGATCATAGTTTATAGCATGTCTATCCGGTGGGCTCTTTGCATGGCCCAAACTTGATGATCCAAATCTGGGATAGCTAGGCCATGGCTCTACCGTATGCACTCAAGTCTCATTTTACATTGGTGACGCAACCTCCGGTGCCAATGCTGATCGAATTCCCATCTTTTGTTCGCACTCATTGTCTATGTTTTCTGGCGCATATCCATGGCATTGGCTTCCTTGATCACGTCTGTCGAGCCGCGAAGTTCCGTCTCGAGCGAGGGCAAGCCAAAGAAAAGAGTGCTATGGCAATCCACCTACTACGATAGCCACCACACTGATCATCCTAGCTTCCCCACGGTCGTCTTGGTCACGATCGACGTAATCGGTCTGCTTTCGGAGGTGATATGCTGAGGATCTACTACTAACTTAGTTTAACGAACAAACAAAATCCTAGAATTCCTTGTGCCTCCAAAGTACATTGTCACACAGGCAATCATAGGTAACTAAAAGTAATCTACTTCTGAAATGAAGGGAAATCAACGAGCCTGCGTTGTAGCCATGTCGAACCGAAAAGGATTAAAATCATTCGCTGCATCTAAGTCAACGCTCGGAGTAGAGATAAAGACAACCACATGCGAACCAAATTGAGTGATCAGTAGTAGGTATGCCTAAAGGTATCAGGAGACTACTCACTCGACCATCATCAAAGGCGATCTGGGGTTTCAAAAGTGTAGAACCGCGTTCTCTCTTACGACCTTCGTCTGCGCCATCTAAGAACCCCTCTCGTGATCATTCATCCTTGCCCTGCTGCCCGGAGGTCACCATTGGTTGGGTCAGACAAGCTGCAACGGTCATAGGAGTTCGGGAAGTCGGAGCAGGTTTCGAACTCTTGATCATTGGGTTTGGGTTGCAGGTATGCATCATTGCATCTGCCAGTCTATGGCGCAGCTTGTGGTAGGATATGCAACTGTGCCTTCAGCTTTCTAATCTCCTCGCCATCAGCAATCTCTCCTTCACCTAAAACGGCTGCTGTATGAATTGCTGCAGCACTTGTACTGTGTAAGATGGTCCCAACGTTGGTGGACCGCACACCACCTCCAATGATGATATCTATCCTTGATACTGCCTTCTTGCAAAGCTTATTCAGTTGTTCGATGCCATGTATGGCATCGGAGGGGCCTCCAGATGTCAGAAGTTGTTTGAAACCGCAGTATATGACAGTTTCAAGGCTTTGCAAGAGGTCGGGGGTATGATCAAACGCGCGATGGAATGTACATGGAAGAGGGTCGGCTAGAGCCACCAATGCTCTACATGCCTCATCATTTACGGTATTGTCATTGTTGAGAGCTCCCGTCACGAAGCCATCTACATATGGTTTGAACTTCAGCACTTGCTTTCCCATGTCCTCGATCTCGCTTGTCGTGAACGCAAAATCGCCTTGTCTTGGCCGGATCATTGCGAAGATTGGTATGCTAGTCTTCGCCTTGAGGTCAATGATGTCCTGCAGATCTGGAGTAGTACCTCCCGAGGAGCGGTCTGCACAGAACTCGATACGGTCCGCATTTGCATCTTTTGCGATCAGTGCTGATTCAATGTTGAAGCAAGCGACTTCTAGTAACATTGCGCATAGGTAAGTGTTTAACAATAGGTTTTCTGTTGGAAGGTGAAGTATTGAGCGTACAGGACCTACCTAGGTAGGTAGTGTAGAAAAAAAAAAGGCTCGTGGCTGATACCGACCGCCTTGTGGAGGGGTTTCCCCGTTGGCTTGGCTTAAAGCTTGGCTTTTCCCTTTCTACCTCCTTATCCTCATTCACTCCGGCTAATAATCCTTCGAATGTATGAGATAGTGCTCTCACTCCCAAACGCAACGCCTAGACTTGCTGGCTTTCACACCAGCCTCATCCTTGTTCTATAATGAGGCTATCAAGCACATATTGTGATGTTCCGTCTCTCGTCGCGACAGTGCACCCATAGATATGCCGTCGTTGGCTAGCTAGCGGCAAGGATTGCTCTTCAATCTTACCTGACTGGGTTCTGAAGAACTACATCCCCGTGACTCCATGCCGTTACTTACATCCAGTCTAGACTAGGATTGATATTATTCTTATCAGCATTCAAATACGCGATGTCCAATCCTCAGCATGACAAGGTTTACTATCTACCCACCACTTAGCCACTATCAGCAGCAGGTCTTTGCAGCATTCGGAAGAAGGAAAGGCAATGTATCGCTGCACTCTGAAATAGAATGGCCTTTCCTTCCTGTGTTTCCTACATCTCTACTGGCTCTATATCTGCAGATTATTACTTTGCGTTATGCCTACCAGAAAGCAGTTCTCCGGGACATGGATCCCATCTTATCCTCCCTCGTCTTCACGTAGCATAGCTATTCTCCTCGTATTATGTTCATGTATCACTTCAACCGTCAGTGGTCCACTCGGGAATCTGTACCAACGCTGACACTGTGGCAGACCTTCGGCTACGATCAGTCCATGGTAAATGGCTTGAATATCATCCCTTCCTACACAAACTATTTTGTCCTTGACACCGTAACCACTGGTCTCAATACAGCATCCTTATGGATCGGTGCATGTATCGCTCCATTCGTATTCTCACGCTTTACAGACTACTATGGCCGTCGTGCAGGGCTCCTCTGGGCAGCGATCATCACATTGATTGGGATTATCCTCCAAACAGCTGCTCAGGATATTGCCATGTTCGTAGTCGCTAGGATTGTCATCGGTTTCGGAAACACAGCAAGTGGGCTTTCAGGGCCGGTCTATCTTGCCGAGACCTTTCCTTATAACTGGCGCAGCTGGGGAGTGGGTGTTTTCAACGACTGTTATTATGTTGGAGGTAAGATGATCAACATGAACGTCTGACGCTCCGTCGATTAAGAGTACCAGGGCTTCTTGCTGCTGGGATCACACTTGGCACAAGCAACTACGGTTCTACTTGGGGATGGCGTACTCCTTCCCTGATACAGGGCATATTCTCGATCTTGTGTCTCGTGGTTTTACCGTTCGTTCCCGAATCGCCCCGTTGGCTAGCTTACCAAGGTCATAACGACGCCGCCCACCTCGTCGTTGCTCAAACTCATGCCAATGGGGACTTGAATCACCCTCTTGTCCTCGCTCAAATCAAGGAAATCGTCGATACCCTGGACTTCGAGCGGAATGCCGGGGAGACTCTTTCACCAGTACAGATATTCAAATCACCGAATGCACGCAGGAGAGTTACACTTGCTTGTACGGCAGCTTTATTCAGCACGATTGCCGGGAATGTCATTGCAAGTTACTATCTAGGTTCAATGCTCGACAACGCTGGCATCACAGACTCCACGACCCAATTGCAAATCAATGTAATCCTTAACGCTTGGTGTCTTGTTTGCTCACTCTTCGGCACCGATCTCGTACATCGATGGGGTCGGAAACCGACAGCCTTGCTTTGCACCACCTTACTAACCATATTTTTGTTCATGGTCGGTGCTCTGACAAAGGTGTACGGTACCACTGCGCACAAGTCAGGCGTATACGGAACTGTGGCATGCATATTTCTATTTCAAGGGGCGTATTCGATCGGATGGACACCCCTACTCTATTTGTACCCACCAGAAGGTCAGAGCCAGTGACACTCAGTTGGATATATCTGCTGACATCAACGCTACCAGTCCTGTCATATTCTATCCGTGCCAACGGAATGGGTTCGTTGGTCCCCTTTCCCGTTTAGGACATCCGGCTAATTAACTCGTTTTTTTTTCAGGAGCATTCAACTTTGTAGCCCAAGCAACAGCGTACGTTGCCGTTCCCACTTTCCTGACAACCATTTGCATCCTCTACTAACCTCTTTCTCTAACCATCCAGTCTCCTTTTCGTCTTCACGATGCCTATCGCCCTCTCGAACATCGGATGGAAACTCTACATGATCAACGGTGCCTGGGACGTGGTCATGATCCTTTTGATCTGGCGATATTGGATCGAAACGAAAGGGAAATCTCTCGAAGAGATCGACGCCGCTATCGAAGGGGAAAAGCATTCGGACGCGCCGGATTTGGAAATTGTAAAGAGGGGGAAGGACTGAGTAAGGGCCGATGGATTGTTGGGAAAGGGGGAGGGGTTGATGCGGAGTGGAGGAGTTGATTGATGTGGTGGGCCCTTGGGGAACTATTGTTCATCTGACTCGATGACATTCGACTTCATGGAATGCGGCACTGGAAGGTCCTTTAGTTCAGGTAAATCGCCTGATCATTGAAGTAGAAAGACTAAGTATAATATCCTGGCATACCAGCGCCAGCATCTATACGTGCTTTGAGGGTATGGGCTGAATATTTAGTGTACAGCGAATGAGTTCTCTTCCGTTCTCCGTTCGATCGCCCCCTTCAAGCTGACGACTTGTACCATGGCGTCGCTGGAACATCAATTCCATACGCCTCCTTGACTCTTTCGCTTCTCCTCTCGCCGTAGTTTGGTCCATAGATCCCTGGTCGTTAGGTTAGTTTCAACCTATACATATTGTGTGCAGGTCCAGAGTCATACCTCGTCCTTCTCCGATCTCGTTGATGGTTTCTCCGATGGGTCTTCTGTGTCTCTTCTGCAACTGCTCTTTCCTCTCGTATTCTGCAATGTCCTTGGCCTTTTCGAATCCGGAGAGCATTCCACCGGTGTAGTTGAAGGCGCCCAGTCCGACGGCCAAGCAGGCTCCGTATCCTAGGACTGCTGGCATACTTCGAACTAAAACCCCCAACATATCAGTCTCATGAGAGCGAACGGAATAGCCATGGGGAAAGCATACCTCGTAATCCAGCCACAGCACCTCCAAAGAAACCGCCGATAGCCTCATTGATGTAATCATCCTTTTCTCTCAAGTTGGCCGCAGCTGTCGCTGTGAACTGATATGCCGCCGCCGCGCCCGCTATAGCCCTATCAGCAAGTGTCAAACACACTCAACCGTATCAGCGTACCAAACAGAGCTACATCCCCTCCAGTCCTTGTGAAAACACCCATGGGTCCGACGTTTTGCTTGGTCAGAGTGTTCTTCACAGCCGAAGCCAGCAGACCTGCTGTACCTGCGATCAATGTCGCGGGAACTGTCTTGCCAATGGCATCTTGGGGTTCGTAAGAATCGTCCTGGGAAGACATTGTTATCGTTGACGTCTACCGCATCGATTGTATGTTGTTTCTCTGGCGTATTCAGGGCACCTGCGGACGGTGGTCGACGTTGTCCAAAGGCTGATGTCGACTTAGAAGGAGATCAGAGGTTGAGAATCATCTGCTCCGCGGTGTGGATTCCGGTCTTTAGGAATTGGGAATTGACGCTAAGAGGTTTGCTTACTGTACATGTATTTACCGTAGTAATTACTATTCCCGCGGCCAGTGACCCGTGCGGAAAGGCTACTCCACAATTATAGTTAGCAGCCTCGCAGCATGTCATGGAACTTTGGAGCTTGAATGAGTGAGAGGTGTGATATTGTATGCTATCCTAAACCCTTCAGCCTCGTCGCCCAGCGGCAGTACGTACGGCATTCCTGGAACCATACTGTTGGGAAGCGTTCTATCGACTTCTTGACCCCGTCTCTTCCAAAGTATACCTCTTCCCTGACTTGGCCGTATTACTCTGGTAGCAATTTGCTAGGCGCCTAAGCTTGGCTACCTGACAAAGGAGAGCAAGCAATTCCCACACTTCTAATCACGACTGAGGATCGCTTCTGAGCCTTACATCGCCGTAAACCCAGAACAAGTCTCCCGCCTGGCTTCTACTGTCGACATACTGCAGATCAGACAAGAACCGTTCCGCCTCCCGACTCGTCTCGCAGGAGCCCAGGCGTCGGGCGCGAGGCGCCATAACCCTCTTGATGGCAGGATGGGGGAAAACAGGTGAGAATTATATTTTCGAGAGCGCTGGCTTGCCATGCTAAGACTTCCAAGGGAAAACGCCACCGTTATTGCTCGATGACATCCTGCATTATGACCTCAACGTTCCAGCTGCATGGGGTCATCATCCTTGGAGAGACGGACCACCGGTATATGAGGAGGACGAAGTTTTCGAGATTGAACGACGGAAGAAATCGTGCAAACATCAGTACATACTGAAGCAGAATCAGTCATCGGTGCCTGCTCTCGACGAGCGTCCCGAAGCGGATACAGTATACAGTGTCGCCGCTATTTGCGAAAAATGTCGCGGGCACCTTGATCTAGAGGTCAATCATCCGAATCTATGGCAGCTAAAGCCATGCCCGAATCTCTCACGACCGTTCCATCACCTCGTTTTCTCCTCTGAGGATGTCGACTACAGCGAGGATGATGCCCCTCAAGGCCTGGGAGCTGGGTATAGACAGAAGTTTGTCTTCCAGTGCTCCTGGCCAGAGTGTGCTGCAACAGTATATGTCAAGCTGAAAGAGCCAGTGATCAAGGCTGATGTAATACATCAGCTTATAGACTCGCAGTTGCTGTCGCAGCGACAAGAAGAGGTGATAAAAGCGGAACCCCAGAAGTTCGAAGGTATGAGCAAAGCCGAGAAATTTGACGTTCTGAGCGATTTGAGGACATACATTCGGAATGCATATGACAAGGCAAGGTCAGCGGGGAATTCTGGAGGCAAGATCCAGCTTCAAAATAAGCGATTCATGATGCGATTCGGCCTCGGAGGCATGCCATGCCAGAGTGCTCTTGAATCGTTTGGGTTTGTCTTGAAGCCCAACGAATATTGGGATCCGCCGCATCCAAATCTCGATGACACTGTACCTTTGAAAGATCCCTTCAACGTCTTCCTTGATGACGCCGATCGTGAACTCACGATATTGATGCAACAGTACCCTCCTCGTCTAAGAGTGCAAAGCATCGAGCCTGTACCAATACCCGCCCTGAGGGAAATGAACAGAGTACTCGGGTCACAGGATTACGACAAGAGCCCAGTTGCAAGGACGCAAGATACGAATCCGATGATCCCCTGGTACAGAGGTCTTGGCATTCTACCAGATGTCTCTGATGAGTCGGTAGTGTATGCGTATGAAAGACAATGCAGCATAGACCCAACCAATTCTCATCGGTATTTTGACTATTTGAAAAGCATAACTCATCAAAGGAACACGGAGATGCTGCAAATGAAATTCGTTGTTGAAGAATCCGCCGGAAAATATACAGCGTCGCAACTGGATAGTGCGCTCACTCACTTCGGCTTCGACCCCAGAGATCCACCAACAAACGAAAACCACATCATCGGTGTTTTCTCATCACGACTTGAGGACGCGCCAATGCACGAAAGGGAGATGAGAGAGGAACTAAGAATCATTGGAACGCATCTGAAGAGCCAGAAAATCCTCGATGTTGCTGATGACTCGCTTACGACTTATGACCAAGCATTAGCGTTCTTAGATGTCACGCGTGATACCCCAGACGACTTCATCACGGCAACCATAGCCGTAAAAATCGGTGACAATATGACCGTTGAAGAGCGCAAGCGTGTCAACGATCAGTGTCGAAAAGCTGTTAAGATAATAGCTGACCACAGACACAGCTTAGCTTTGAACCAATGGCTTCAGACAGGTGAGCTTGGGAACGTCGAAATGGACGTGGGGGAGGCATTCAGCCTCCTAGGAATCGATGATCAGACACTGGACGATCAAATGGTTCTCACAACGTATCAGCTGCGACTGGAAGACAACAAAGACAATGCCGACACATACAACAGAGCGCTCTGCGCGATCGCAAAACACAAGAATAGCATCTACCTCGAACAATTCCTGGCTGGACATGGTTTGGCAACTGACCGGGCTCCTCCTGACTGGCCAGTAGGCTTGGGCAATATCGGCAATACGTGCTACTTGAACAGCTTGTTGCAGTTCTGCTTTACCATCAAAGGCATTAGGGATATCGTTTTGAACTTCGACGATTATCGAATGGAGATCAACGGCGAGACTCTCCCGCACAAGAAGGTCGGATCAAGAAAAGTACACAGGGAAGAAGTCCGACGCGCTCAGCAATTCGCCGAAGAACTCAGGATGCTGTTTCAATCTATGATCACCACCCCCAGAGCCTCCATAATACCGAAGGAGCAACTCGCCCGGCTGACGTTGATTGGACCCAATACATACGAAGCAGCTCGCAGACGGTCCACATTGCATGGACAACCACCCATCCTCAATACTGTGGAAGAGATAGCTGCAGCTGACCCTGCACCAGCAGCGGAGGAGGCGCTTATGGCAGACGCACCGTCGGAAACTGCTGAATCACCCGTCGATGCCACCTTGAATACATCGGAGGGTTTTGCGACCAACGCTTCCAGTGAAACAACACTAGCTTCAAGGCAGAATACTCCAGAGGACGAAATCATGGTTGATGTCGATTCGAAAGAGCAACAGCGGGAGCAAGAATCCATCCTCAACAACAAGGAGAACCTCCCGCCCTCCAAGTCTGACGCCGTCGAGGCAGCTACTACGAGTGAACCACAGGAGGCAGCTCCGCTTGCTGAAGCGTCTCCATCTAAGATCAATGCGCAAGCAGGGTTTTTTGAGAAAGGCACTGAAGTGCAAGAGGTAGCATCTCCGACCCAACTTGATCCGCCACCCGTACTAGATCCACCAAACCGGCGACCTCCGCCGGTGCCTCCCAGGCCTCAGCTACAGGGGAAGGATAAGTCTCTAGAACGGCCTGGTCCACCGCAACGAAAATCAACGATAGCAGACCTTGAAGACATCACAAAGCAGCAGGATGTCACGGAGGTGATGAGTAATGTTCTTTTCCAACTATCTTGCGCCATCAAGCCAACTGGTTTCGACAAGGACGGGGAGCAGGTGGATCAGATCAAGGATATCTTTTACGGAAAGACCAAGACGACAACCTTACAGCACGGCCAGGAGCCGATTCAAGAAATCCAAAGGTTTTCAGATATCAAAGTGAACGTCGCTGACGGTCCAAGAGATATTTATCAGGCCTTAGAGGCAGCATTTGATGCAGAAGAGGTGATTTCCAATGGAAATCCAGCTCAGCAATATTCGTCGATAACCCAACTGCCGCCTATCTTTCAAGTCCAGATCCAACGTACCCAATTCGACTTCGCTCTGAAGAGGACCTACAAATCCGTCAACCATTTGGAGTTATTTCAGACCATTTTCCTCGACAGATTTCTCGATGAAGATGTTGATTCATCATTGATGGAACGAAGGAGGGAAGCGTGGGAGTGGAAGAGGGAGCTCGCTACTCTAGAAACTATGCAGGCAGAGTTGAGCGAGACAAAGGTTTGTCCTTCTCAATTCAGCATACATCTAGTATTGGTATCTAACCAGGTAGACAGGACCAACCCGATGCATCTCAAGCCCTGGACGAAGCGCGTGAAGTACTCGAATCTCTCCAACAATCCACCAGCCTTTCCTCCTCCGACGACTCTTCGATAGCGTCCCTTACAACAAATACACTTCCTCTCCTCAGTGAACTCTCCACGACAGCCAAATCTGCGCTTTCCAGCCTCACCGTTAACATTGCCACCCTCCGCCAAAAGATCAAAACGCAATATACCGACCTCCGCCACCACCCTTACAGTCTCCACTCCATCTTCGTACACCGCGGGACTTCGAATTTTGGCCACTATTGGATCTACATCTACGACTTCAAACGCGAAATATGGCGGAAATACAATGACAGCACCGTCACCGAGGTCTCTCACGACGAGGTTTTTCTCGATCTAGAAAAACCGCCTGTCGGAGGTGGGAGCCCGGCAACCAGCGTCTACCTGGTATATGTCAAAGAAGAGGATCGAGACAATCTTGTTGAGGCCGTTTGCAGGGATCCTTTTGACGACACTATCAATGAGCAGGGAATCACAGACCAAGGTGTAGGTTCAAATGGGGGCTCGGCAGGAGCATCACCAACGCGTATGCCGGACATTCAAATGGATGCAGGGCCACAACAAGATGATATGATGCATGCATCCATCACTGGCGATGATGATACAAACCCGGACCCCGTCGCCGATGTCGCTGCAGCCTCCAACTGGAATGACGCCGAGGCAAGGATCGAGGTAGAGGAACAAGTCGGTGGCGATGGTATGAAGTGGTAATCTCCTGTTCGAGTTGTATTCTGTTCGGTCAGAACTGTCTGTCCAGTACCGCCGACCTTTTGACGTTGTGGATTGGATGTTAGTTAGTATGTCGCCAAGCTGTATAATCAAGCGGCCTGTGTGTATACCCTCTTTTCAAAACAAAGTCGAAATAGGATTCTTCTCCCTTATATTTCCTCCCTGCTCATCATCATCATCGTCTATGTAATTACTAATTAATTACCTCCCGTCCCTGAAGAATCCATCTCCACTTGTCTAAGGTATCTATCTCTCTTTACAATTTAATTCTCTTGACTTCTGTTTCTGATTCTCGTTTGCGTAGAATAGAATCGGTTCGGGTCACCGATCAATCTAATACTTCCTATTTTTCACCATTTTGTTTCTTATGGTGCTGCTCTATAATACCATCAAAAGGAACAGAAGAAAGAAAGAAAGAAAGAAAGAATCATAAGTGTCAGTTTTCCAAAAAAAAAATTTGGGTTATTAGACTTTGTAATTTTACCTTCCGATAACTAAGGTATGTATCTGTATATATCTATCCGACCGTTGTTGTAGTGAGCTCCATCTCTTTCTCTTTCTTTCTCTCTCTCTCTCTGTCTCTCTTGGTTGGTCAATTCGCAAAACAAAGATGAGTATGTATGTAGGTATCTATATAGGTCTGTCTATTGATGTTTGACGTTTGATGTGAGTGAATGAATGAACGAATGAGCTTTGCTGCAGGGTTTGGGAATATGTCTGAAGCAGAGAATGCTTGCTTGGGGCTAACCCTTTGCTCAAGCTCTGTAGGGAGGCGGGTACTATTTTGATTCCAGACAGCCAGCATAATACCATCGTGTCGTGCATATTTGGTCCACAGGATTTGGATGTTTGGGCATCTTCGAAAGAAGGAGACAGTCCGAAGAAGCAGGAGGATTAGGCGTTTGGGAATCTTCTTCTGCTGCTCAAGAGGGCGGAGTTGTGGACGCGGTAATCGAGATATTGTATCGATGTGGGTGAGATGGATGTCAGGTCACACGCCAGACAGGCCCAGTGCGCGGAGGAGTTGAAGGCTCGACCTTTGTCCAGAGCCTGTGACTTCGATGATGATCTCTCGTCAACCATATTGTCTTTGATGAGAGGCAGCGGATGGATGGTTTTTTTGGCTGATGATTGTTCTTCCACCCCACAAACGAACGGTCTGCTGTCGGAGCTCATTGTACTGGCGAAGCAACGAGTGATATAGTTCGTCGCAGCCGTGGTGGTGATGCGGTATCCCAGGCTGCCTTGCACTCGATGTATCTCCGGGATTCTCTTCTCTAGCTCCTCTTGCGCCTCTTTCTGGCGTTCGATACATTTCTTGCTGTCCCGAAGCTTTGCTTGGGACGTTTTGCGGTTGTCGTTGCTACTGTTGTTCGGCGGTTGCTCACCACCCTGTCCGGCTGCGAAGAACCCGAAGTTGTCCATCTTGTTTGGATGGGTTGCCGCTGGAGTGACACGACAAAGAGAGAGGCGAGGTGCGCGATGGAGATGGCGGCAGCAGTACCGTTGTCGTTGTCGTTTGGAACCGAGCGATCGTGGTGTCGTCGTCGCTGCCTTGATCAGTGTCGCACTGATGTCCTCATCGTCTGTAGCAGCGTGACCATGGTGACCGGACAAAGCTTTGGATGGACTCTGTCCTTTCGAGAACAGGACAGAGGCGTTGCATCACGTAGTCACGCTGGGACATTACCACGGCCTCTCCCATGGGATCACCAGAAGGCGGGAGACAACGATGATCTCCGAACATCACTCTGGTCGCTTCACAGACGAATTTGATCTTTGGCAAGCGGAGTGACGCGCCATCAAGTTCGTGGCTCAGACGGACCGACCTTGGTGTTCACCTCTGGAAGGAGTCCGGACTGCAGGATCAGCAGCTTTTAGCTGCGGCAGAGGAATCTGGATGAGATTCACAACCCTGTGCCACCAACGACAGACCACCAGACAGATCTCCCGGACGTCCAAACGTGCAACCAGACCGCCAAACAAGGTGGGCACTACCTTGGCCCATTCGAAACCCATTGACTGACCGACGTGTTCTGCGTGAAAAGGGCACTACCTTGGCCCAAATGAACACACCGCCGTTTATCTTGAAGTCAACTTCCGTGTCGTTTTTCGCCTTCAAGATGAGGTTACTTTGGATCCACCTCATTCATCGTTCCCGTTCGAATCCTATCCACTGCCGCCTTGATTGAAACCCCACAACGTTCCAACGATCACGTTCACAGCACAGAGTGACAGACCGACATGCTCCGCATAAAGGGGCACTTCATTGCCCCAACAACGATCCCCGATCCTGATCCTTCGCTAGACTCTCGCTGATATCTTCGCCACACGCGTAACACCAGGAAGAGTTTTCTGTGATGACAACAAAGAACAAAACCTTGAGGGTGAAACCAAACCAAACACCGTTTGAGAGAAGACAGACACACAGACAGACAGATGCTTTCAACCGTACAGCCGAGAAACTGTGGCAGAGGGTTCTGATGGCCTTGTGGATGAGTCTGCTCGGCCTCTATATTCGATGACGATGCCTCTGTATTAGGGGCACTACCTTGCCCACTTCTTCCCCCCCCCCCTCCTTATGTTGAGAAGTTTACAGAGTTGGTCTGGTCTGGTCTGGAGGAAGGAAAAGAATTTCTGGATTTGTACAGGGCGAACACGCTCATTATATATGTCAAAATTGGGCTGGTGACAGGAACAGGATATCGCGACAGTAAAAGGTAATGACAGATTGAATGAATGGGAGGAGTCGCGTTTGTACGTTGTGAATATAATCTTTTAGTGACAGCCGGTGAAGCGACGACTGATTTGACGCATATGCAATAACGCGAAACATGAGCTCCCATTAGGTAGGTTTCTGTGGAAAGTGAATCAAACATTGAAAGGTAAAGGTAAGATATTGGTTGATATGGCAGACAACAGCATGCTGAAGGCTCTATCAGTGCCTGAGCGGCTGCAAGTTGGAGACTTCAAAGACATGATGTTATTCCTACTGTGAGCAGTTAATACCTGCACTTATTATTGATCCTGCCTGTAACATTTCCCACCTTTATCTTCTGCCAAAGTCCGTAAGCAGGTCTTCCAACGTCTTCACCCCTTCTCTATTGGATGGCAGACGGTTCTTATTGTCGTTTGTCTTCTTCTTGTGTGCACTTGGTCCATCCTTCTCCGATCCGAGTCGGTCTGTTTGATTCCCTTTCAGGGACATTCCAGGGCCACCAGTATTGACATTATCGAACCACACTGTGCGCGTGCCGGGGAAATCGTCAACTACGTGTGACCACGGCCGTAGCCTTCCTATCCAGCACTCCACGACAGGTAGAGGATCTTCCATTCCAACTGGTTTCATGTCGTGGGATATTTCACAGAACGTCGACAAGGTATCGTGGTAAACACCGGAGACAGCTCCTAAACGAAAAGTAGTATCGCCAACAATAGGCCGGAGGCTCTTTGCACTTCTTTTGGAATGCCTTGCCATCCATCCATAAGAACGAGCTTCACCCTCCCAGTCAATTCTGTTTTTCTGGTTGAGTTTGGGGCAGTCGGTTAAGATTACACTGCAAAGCGATGGAAAATATCTCAGATATTTGAAGATCCACGCTGAGGCATGATCTTGCCATCCAAGCATCAGAACACGGAGGTGGCGAAACGCCTTCCTTGTATGGGTCAACTCAACCCACGATTTCATAACCCGCTCATCGAAGTGACTGAGCGGTGCATCGATGGTAAAATCATCTGAGAGATCCAGCACCACTAAGTTTCGTACGGAGGCGACATTGATCAGGTCTGCGAATTGCGTATAGCGAGGAGACATCCTCAAGCATGTTAACCATCGTGCAGGAGACGAATCAAGACCTCGAAAATACTCAGAGAGTGGAAGATTGGGTTCTTTGATCGTGAAGAGATAGCGGTAGTTCAACTCTGAGAACTGTTCGGGATAAGCGATAGCGAAAGTCCGCCATGCATGAAAACTTTCTGCGTGACTGGGAACATCAGCTGACAAAGGTATCGTTCGTGGCGGAAGATCCAAACCTGGAGATGATCTCCTGCCAAACCTTCTCCGCCAGTGCCCAGGGGACATCGTATAGATGATCTGCTGTAATCCCTCTGACGTTATGGGCAAAGGAACGGACAGCCATGTCAAACAACGAAGAAACACCAGGACCACAAGAGGGTTGGATTCTCTTGATAGCCTTATCATTCCTTGGTTCACCGATCCAATCGTGCGCTTGCTTCCTTGCGATTCCAACCGTGTTCTCGGTGAAAATGAGTCCAGTCTCCCTGTCAATGCCGCGGGTTGGCGGTGCAGATACAAAGCTCTTGCGAGTTGGTCTACTTTTCCGCTTAGCTGGTCCTGCCCATCCCTCAGAACGTTGCCTAGCATTATTAGATGAAAACATCATGAGGCAACAGCTTTCACAGGATCGCTCCTCATCCGTTGTGATGCATTTACACTGATCCTGATTGTCTCTGAACTGGGGACCGAGAACTTCTCTCAGCTCTTGAAGATCCGTAAATGTTTTCGATGCAAGCCCAGCATTTTCCTGTGAGTCGAATTCATCGGTCAGATCTGTCAGGTTATGCAAACTGTGCCATCTTCCAGGACGGAGGATTATAGACTATTGACAATAACGAGGAAAGAAGAAATTCGCTATAAATGGGCAAAGAGGACCGAACGTCCCGCTTTGAGGTCGATGGATCAGATTGCTTGGCACTGAGCTTTCACCTCATTCACTACCTTCAAGCGAGGCGTTGATAGACGGTAAGATAGCACTTGTCAAGTCAAGGTACGTTCTTACGAAGTCACCTTAGAAATCAGACCACCACAGTTGCTTTTCATTAATCTCTCTAATCTCTCCTATCTGTTTTCTACGTTGAGTGAAGATTTGATCCATATTACTCTCTTCCTCTGGCCAAATTTGGCCCAAGCGCTCAGTCCCGAAATTAAATCAATCCCAAATTTTTTCGCCGTTCAAAAGTCACAAGTTGCGATGGTTCTGCAAGAAAGATCGAGTGTCTTAGCAATCAGAAACCGGGCGCATTTCAAGACCCATACACCAAACTCGACATGATACAAGTGAGACTTCCTTGAGCACCAACGATCAAAAGGAAGAAAAGAAACATCCTCGTGGGTGAGCATCCCTGAATAAAGAAAGGACATCCAAAATACTGTGCTTGATCGAGTTGTAAGCACATAATAGGCCGCAAAATAATAAGCCTTCGGGGGACATAAGAGAGCATTGGCAATGCTCTTTAAGGTGGCACAAAACGGTTGCGTTTCGCACTGTGTTCTGAACCGAGTGTACCCCTATACGGATCGGAATAATTGGAGAGTATGATCTGTGGAATAACGTCTCTGCTGCTAAGCGCTGGTGGTGTCTTGGATCCAGCCTCCGTCCTGGATAAACGAATCCCAAAAGCCCTCCCCCGGTGTGGCCCGGCCGGATCCAGGACCGAAGCCGCTTGCATCGCGAGACATACTCTGTGAGTCAGCCGCTGGCGCAACCTTGGTCTGAACACCGTCCTGGCCAATGTTAAAGCCGGTTCCACTTGTTGGTACACTCGTAGGATCAAAAGCTGACCCGGTGGTGAGAGTGTAAGAACGGTCACTCCCATCTAGAGCACTTGGCGCTAGCGTGGCGGACATGCTATTGAAAGATGGATGTGAAGTTGGTGAAGCGCCTTTCTCGCTGTGGTTGTGTGCCCAAGGGTAGTGAGGGTCTGACAGGAACTGCTCTGAGCCTGCCATCAGAGTTGAAGTCATCGGGTCATTTGGGTCGAGTGCTGGGGCTAACATCTGCTGTGATTCTGGAGGGAGAGATGTTGTGAAAAGGCCATGGTCTTGCCAAAGTGGTGGGTACATGCTAGCAAAGCTGGACCCTGATACAGCATGGTGTTGTGATTGTTGCTGTTGCTGTACGTCTGGCTTGGTGTCTGAGGTCTCAACAGGAGAAACTGCGGACGATGACGTTGATGCTACAGGCATTGACATGCGTCTTGCATCTGAGGAGGGGGTCTGTGGGCTGTCATGGTAAGTGGGTGTGGCGATGGAGTTGGCTCGTGCATGCATGTCGCGAAAATTTGCCTGATGGGGGCTTGGATATGGAGCCGCTCGATAGTGAGGGTTCGATGGCGGTCCAAACGCATTCGGGTTCGTCAACGGGGACGGGTAATTGCCGCCAGAATTATGAGCGAACTGAGGTGCATTCGGGTATTGTTGGGCGTAAGATTGGCTGATCATCTGGTCCATGGCGCTCCTCATGGCAACCTGGTTGGTAAGATAGGCTGCTAACCGTCGGTTGAAGTCGACAGAACTCGTCTGAAGGTGTGCAGTGAGCCGCCTATAATGCAGTGGTAAGTCATCGTCTTCCTCCTCGTACATTTCCTCGTTGATGACATCCTGCTCGGTCACACGAAGCGATCTTCCAGTTCGGCGTTTATGGATTTCCGATGCACGGCGAGCGGACTCGACTCTTGCTTCGAGACTGCGGTCGCTTCTTCTGGATGCGGCGATGTATGCTCTATCTCAAAATCAGCCAAACAAATCGTAGTGTCAGCCAGAGGATACAATACCGCTCTTGATTTTCCTCGTGCGTCCTCTCTGTCTTGACCGCCTTCGCGGGGGTTATGGTCCTCATTGGCGGCATGATGCTGATATGTAGCTAAGAGTAATGAAATCGGATATGCAATGAACGTTTTTCTGAAGAGCTTGCACAGTGCGATGTGTATTGCAGATCGATGCGAAGATTGCGAGCAGATTGAACAAAGTGTACTGCCAGAAAGAGCAGTATTGTTGTCGTCGATAAAGGAACTATAGACGGTACTGAATACTGCAATCGGGTACTCAAAGGCGGAGTGGCGAACAGCTACCTTAAGTATATCTAGTAATATACTAAAACAGCCCAGGTCTTTGTAACACCAAAGAGAATGAAAAGGAATGGTGAACAAGTCCGGTCGATGTGAAGCTTGTGATAGAAATTGGGTTGGTTTAATAATTCAATTGAGACGGATGGATGGTTGGGTGATCTACCACGATCTTTAGGTAACCTTGCGATAGGTAAGTTGAGTTCTCGATCGGCACCATTTAATCATGGATCGAGGGTTGGAGGTGATGTGAGAGATGTCCCGATGCCGATGCCTGCCGATGGCGGGATAGCGGGATCGACAAACGAGCGTGGATACCGAGAGAGTGAGTTACTGGCGAGTTGAGTTGAATCGAGTTTCCAATGAGCTCTGCCCTAGATCACTGGAAACAAAGAACAATATGTTTGAAGAGTAGTCACTGAGCACGATTGAAGGAACAAGAATGTGTTTTGGAGGAAAGTAGTAGTATAGAAGAAATAAGAGCACGGTTCAGCGTCCTGTTCTCAAAAACATTTTGCCAACAGAGAGAAGAAGGAGGGAAGCAGTGCCTTGATAAATGGGCATGTCAAAATTCGATTGAGGGGGGGTGAGAATCTCCCATGTCGGTATTTCATGTATTTGAAATGGGATGGGTGGGCGGAATACAGAGTACAGAGTACAGAGTACAGAGAGGTCAGTTGAGAGACTGTTACCCGTGCAGATCCCTGAAGGCTTACTCTCCATAAAATACCCAAACTTGCTCGCTTGGTCGGTCGAAGCATCGGATGAGCGATGAAGAAACACTGATTCCCCTCAAATCCAAGTACATTTGTCTCTTTCGCAAGAGTGATTTTGATATCCGAAAGCGTCCAAATTCACTAATTATACACCGTAAATCCAAAGGTTCAATCTCCTGGGAGGCAGTTGGGTCAGATCTGGGATTTAGATCTGGGAAGCATTGCAACCATGCAAGACCAATAACTTACCTTGTCTTCCCTCCGCGAGGACTGTGATGTGGATCGAAGTTTGGTTGACTTGCCTTCTTCTTGGGGTTTAGGAGCTGTATTTAAGATACCGAAGATACATGTCTCGAAAGCCAAAACGTGAAGGCATCTTTCATACTGCGTCTGATGCTCTGCTCAGACGAAGTACCTAGCGAGCCAGATACCCGTACCAAGGTCAAGTACGTGATGGGTACTTCTAATACCGTACCTAATGTAAGTTCAAGTTATTGACACAGCCTAGGTTTCCCCCAGAGTTATGAGCCATCGCAAACCGACAGACGAACCCAACAGAAGAAGGTTATTCAAATCAGGAAGGTGCATTATAGACTCCCGGAGATAAACGATAGATGGCTCCCTTTGGCGAGTGACTGCCTACCTAGCCTGTGAGTTAATGGGAGCAGTCAAGCTGGAAGCGGACGACGATTTGTAGAAAAGAGGAGCAAGTGAACCCATTCTTGTTCGATAGCCGAGGCAGTTTGTATTCGACACTCGAAGCTCGATTGCTCGATTCCTTTCATCTGCTGCCAGAAGTGCTCTACTTATTCTGCATTGGAACTACAATCGATATGCTTCGCTTTGCCTGTTCAGCGTAGCGAGTAACCGGTGTAGAAACTTAGCAGCTGGACATGAAATCGGTAGGCGGACTAAGAGCCAATCTGGTGCTGGCCTATATTTGATGTCAACGATAGTTCGGCCACACACCGTTGAGCCGAAGCCCAGCTCAGCTCGCCAGTCAACCTAGCAGAACCTGAAAGTCTACATGGATCGTTCGGTGATACCAAAAGACCGAATACAAAGATGAACGAGCGGTATTGTATGTATTATAAATCGTTGAGACACGGGAAGGCAAGATATGGTGGGTAGTCGATCAGCATGGGGCCCGGGGAGGTGGATGAGCCGTAACAGCATGGGTGGTGGATGGTGGATGGTGGGTGCTGGTGGATTGGCGAAAGTGAGATGCTCCAACCATGATCGAGAGCTTGGAGGACATTCCAACGCTAGGATCTTGAGATCTGGCGCCATGAGGGCCACCAAATGGTCGGTTACCTTGCGTCGAGATTTCCTTTTTTTTGTAAGGACGATGAATGCTCCAGTCGAAACTCAGCGAAGCGTCGCAAAAGAACTCCGAAGATGATCGCGCATTCTTAGAAACGTCTTGACGTCTAGTAGCTACTAAGCTCAACCCTTTTCCCGGAAAATTTGCGGAAATGTTAACCTGATCTCCATACATCGCACAGTTGAGAGCCTGCACAGTAGAAGAGGCTGCCTCGCTTATAGTGGATCATGTCTTTCGCTGGTAAGCCACGGCCAATCTCTTTCAGGAGATTCGGTGATCAAAACGAAATAGTCAACCAGCGATGGAAACAATTGCAATCGAAATTGGTCCAATCAATCGACTCGGTAGGTTGGCAGAATAAAAAGTCCTCCCGTTTCATGTCAGGGAGCATACATGACACCAACTCGCAGCGCCGACTGGGGGCGTCAGTAGAAACAAGGCCCAAGTCAGACCTACATCAGTCCTGGTGGGTGGTTGAGATAATCATTCACGAAGCACTGAGACAATGGCGCAATGGCTGTCAATCTGCAAAGATCGAACATGCTCATGGTGGTCGAGAGGTGGAATTCAAGAGTGACTGCCCACTACCCATTATCACTTGATCCCTCCCCCATCCGTTTTCATCTGGCACGAGCCTTTCAGCAAGGTAGGAAGTTGAGAGTTAGGAAGAGAAGACTCTCCTGAAAGTTCGCGTATGGAGTTCCGTGAGCTCGGCATCTGGGACGGAGTCTTTATCGCTGAAGGACCTACTTACCTACCTGGGTACCTAGGGAGGCATTCAAAGGTAAGAAGCGTAAGGTTCCTTAGGTAGGAGAAAGGACCAAGGTACATCGAGACAGTATCACCATGAAGCTTTCTCTTTACGATTGACTTTTACGGGAATCTCGGCATCCACAGCGTAGGTATCTTAGGGTAGGTATCCTTTAGGTAAACGTAGGGAATCAAAAGATGCTCCTGTCACCTTGGTCTTTACCCTTACCATCAAGGTACCTAAGAGGCCTCTAACTCATTAGTACCTGCCTACCTAAGGTAGGAGGGAACCTCGATATTCCAAATATTTCAACTTACTCGATCAACCTTTCTTTGCTCTCCGGGATTTCTTCTAAACCCCCCCTTCTCTCTCTCTCTAAAATTATATCATTACATGACCTAATAATTCACTACGGTTATCGTAGTAACCGTCCGTCAGCCGATCAGCCTGTGTGCGGTTTGGATCGGAGATACTAATTAATCTGGTGCTTCTCCTCTTTTTCTTTCACTCTGTGATCTCACCGTTTTCCCCTACCTAAGGTCGGTAACTAATGCCATGGCAATGAGGTAATTATGAGGTTTACGGTAACTGTAACTGTAACTGTATCGGAAACTGTAACCTCACCGACCCAAAGTTCTGGGATCGCGCGTGTCCTCATGCAAGATCTGATCGCCACCAGATCTCGCATAATATGCATCCTGCTGCTGTCCGGTGTACGTAGTATTATCGACAGTCCAGTAACATTGCCCCCAATACTGCAGCCACGAACTGCCTCCAGTACTCCACTCTCACCCTTTATTGAACAATATTGTCAGGGATCACGGACGTCCACTGCTCCATCACTTCTTTTTTGCACCCACCACAGATCCGAAAGTTTTGTGGTTACTAGCGAGCTAGTCACCTCGCAGCAGTACAACGCCTAAGTTCGATTAGGTATGTAGGTATGGTATGGTATGTACTTTGGCCTTCGATGGTGACAGACCGTCTTCCTTCCTCTGACGTACATCGCCTCCACATGGAAAAGGAGGCTCACATCGCAAACGGATGTCAGTAAGGACGTGAGCCAAAAGCCATCTGTTCTGCACACTCAAGGTACGCTTTCGAAGATGTGAGCCAAAGTACTGCAAATCATGGCACACACCAAATCAACCCTCTCAGGAGAATGCATGATATGGTTTTACGTGAGACTTCAGCCATAACTTTTCGATCGAATCGTATTGCACCTACTTCAGTACGTGAAGCACGACGCCGAAACTGCTCAAAATGCCGAAATGGTCGTGAGAGTCTGGGTTTGGCTCATGGCATATGACCACTACTGTCTAGCATCTAATCCTCACGAAAAACAACTCCCTTGGTGGCAACATGAGGCTGCATCCTGCGTCCTTGTCCCGAGTCACACGGCATGCAATGTCACACGGGAACGATCGTTATATTACATGGAACGTCAACTACGCAGCCAGAATTTGGAAACACTTGAGCGCTAAGGCTCAGTTCATAACAATATGTCGACCCCTTACCCGGCGGAAGCCTTGCAAGTAGTCCACTCGTCAACGGCAAACCGTTCCTATCAGGATCTGGATACGAGACAATGGACATGTTTTATGATGTTAAATGAACATCGACGACGACAACGACAGATTATCCTGAGCAGGCCTCTCCCCCCAGTACCGGGATCAGATTCTGTCCTTTCCTCTGTCAGCAGATCTCTCCCTTTCCCCTCCCATTCATGTCAAGTCAAGCCAGTCAGCCAGTCCGACCAGCAGGCGTATGTTCCCGGAGACGCGCAACTCAGCATCTCCACCACATCCGATTCGAGGAATATCAGCAGCAGCGGCAGCAACAACAACTCCTGCGACAGGTAACAGTATATCCAAAACATAGTCCTTCCTCCGGTCCTCCACACAACAGGTAAAACAACCAGCACCATCCTTCTCCATCTTCCTATCTACCGACCCTGCCTCTTTTCCATCCTCCCTACCCTTGTAGAGCATCCACCACAGCAAACCACCCAACCACTAATCTAGAAAAGCAGTGTACGTCGGTAGGTATATATTGTATAGTCGAATCAACACAAGTCAAAGACGACCTGCCAACAAAACAATTTTCTTGTCACGAACGAATATCCCCTTTCTCTTCGCGCAGCATACCATATTTCCGGTCTCCATCTCGTCCATAGCTTGGATCCCTGTCTGACTACCTGCATACCTATGTACATACCTCCCTGACCTATCTATCTATCTACCTATCTAACAACAACGACATCGTTATCTCACGTATCCAAAGTACTACCCATTACTACATACTACCTATTTTATCTTATCCAATTCATAGATCAAACCTTCCCCAAATCTCTCCCCTTGTGATACAGGCATATCATCCATACCATCCACACCGACGCCATACACATCTAGCTTGTGTACGTAGGTACCTTATACCAAGATAGCTGCAGTATCTCCCTTTTTTTGGGGGGGGTTTCTCCAACATCGACCGCGACAATGATCACGATGAGGGAGAGGGGTTTCGGAGAGGGACAAGGAGTAAGACTTTAAGGTACATCCAGGCATATAGGTAGTAGGTACACATAAACACGAGCGCATTCACAATATCACACAGTAGCACTCGGCACATACATAATATTCAAAACAATCAGGCCAGATGTCTCCATACATAAAGTCTACCTAACCTAACCTAATCTACCCTACTCGACCCAAATCCCCCCATCCATCCATGCATCCATCCATCTCAGGGGGTTGTTGGTCACGATATCCCCAACGAAGGTACACTACCCTGTTCCTCTACCGGTACTGTCGCGCCAATACTGTACGAGACCTTATATCTCATCTTGATGCCGCTTCCATGGCCTTCTTCGACCCCGCCGACGAAGATCTGTTGCTGGATGCCTTGTGGTTGGTTGGGTGCTAGGTCCCTGCCGGATTGTGGTTTGAGTTGGAGTGTGTAGCCCTGTAGAGACGGTGGGACCAGAGGTTAGCTTCGCGCGTATTTGTTCACGTGTTTCAAAAATTTACGTGAAAAACAAAGAATGAGAGGCGTAAAGGATAGAGGTTTGGCTATGAAAGAAGGAAAAACATGGCGATGATGGCTTACCTTTTCGACGGCAAGCTGGAAATGCAGGCCAGCTATTGGCTGAGATGTCGTATTGGAGAATAATGCGAGAATGTGGATGCCTGTCTGTCCAGGTTGTCTTTTGCATTTGAAGTCGATTTTGACGTGAGATGAATGGACAAGCACGTTGTTGGTAGATGGTGCAGAAGGTTCGGGTAATGATGAACTAAACGCCCAATCATCTTCGTTGTTGTCCGTTCGGGAGGCTGACTGCGTGGTGGACGTCCCTCCAATATCCAATAAAGATGATGGAGGTCCTGTGTGGGTGGGCGCTTGGGTTGCCGGCATTGGAGATGCAGTACGTGATGTGGGGTGGATTAATGCAGCAAAAGGGTCCGCAGGTGCTGCAGGTGCTGCAGGTTTACTGTGAAGTTGCTGCTGTTGGAGCATACTGGGGGCTGGCGTCGAAGGTTTCGACGGTGCCTTCGGACTTGACAAAGCTGCAAATGCGTCGTAGTTCGGCTTAGGCGATGATGGAGCCTGAGGAGGGGGAGCAGAAGTTACAGGAGCGGGTGCTTTAGCGGTGTTCGATTGAGTCGTTGATGACAATAAGGCTGGACCTGGAATATCTGTGACGAACTCATCAGTACGCGAACCAACACGATACTGGGGACCCTCACTTGTGTTCGCGCCAAACCCGAGAGATATACCCCCTGTCTGACCGTACAATTGATCTTGAACCGAGAGCCCTAGCAAATCATCTTCCACACTAGTCTCGGATTGAGGCCCTGCTGCTGCACCATTTGAGGCAGGCTCGGGATCAAAGTCGATCAGCGATAATTCATTGGCAGCGTTCTTCCCTACACCTGTACTAGTGCCGAGAGTGCCCTTCGGAATCTTAGAAGCTGCTTCCACATCGCCCTTCTTGACTAATTTATATCTTTCGACAGTCCGGTGAATGCTATCATTTATTTCAAGGAGCTTTGCAACAGCTTCGGCGTCATCTGATTCCTCTTCGCACATCTTCTGAATCTTTGGGTGTGCGCTTTGGAGGGCATTGGCGAGTTCCTGAAACGGTCAGATGACACCACCAATAGGTGGAGGACTGCACAGACCTCAAAAACATCTCCGTCTCCAACATGGTCACCAGGCTGGTGGCTCTGGAGCATTTCTTCGAGCAGCTTGGCCTTTTGTTGCACCTTTCCTACCTCTTCGGCGGCCTTGGCACGGTAATCCGTCTTATGTCGGGTGTCGTAACCAGCCATAACCTTCATCAAGCGATTAGCTTCTTGAAGATCCTCTGGCCCTCCACGTCTGATAAGCTCCTGCAACTTTGCAGACTGGGCAGCCCTCTCTTCCTCTTCCATTTCCTCCGCTGATTTGAGGTTCTGTTTAATGAGTTAGCACACATGGAAAGCCTTTCCACGGAAAGCCCAACTGACATCGCTAGGATTGAGCACAGCCGCATCCTCTCGCCTAACTTCTGGAAACACGTAGCCCTTGTAAAGTAATAATCTGTGCATGTCCCGGATGAACCCGAGATCTTCTTTGTACCTCGATGTCTGACATATCGTCTGCCTCCATTCTTCTATTGCTTCCAAGATCTTCAACTGTACTCTCGACGGACGTATTGGCGGCCGCTCCGGGAAGCGCCGCACAAGTTCATTCAAAAATTCCTTGGTGCTGATTTGCAGGTGAAAGGGGTACCCGCAATTCTTAACACAGATATCGAGGAGCTATATAGCGGTCAGCGACAGTCGCCATACCAATTGACGAGACGAACCGCTAGCGCAAGCAATGCCACATTGGGATTTCGGTGATTGATCAATTTTACAATGGTGACGGCTGCTTCTCTAGGTCTGCGTTGTCATCAGCATCGTCTTATATAACACCCAAGCTTGCGGGAGTCGTACGCATTTCCCTTCTTCGAGTTGACGAGGTCTGCAACTTCGAGGTTCAGCGCCAGGTTAGGCTCGAAGTTCTGGGGCTCGCAGGCGTTATCTGCAGATAAGTTAGACGGTTGAAATAGTAAAAAACCATTGGGCAGGCGTACAGATATACCGTTGCAGTGTGGATTGCGCAGGCTCTCCAAAGTCAGCGAAGCGACTTCTTGAAGCCATGCGAGCCGAAGCCGCCTCCATCGTAGGAAAAGGTGCCTATAAGCAAAGGACAACCCTCCAGCAGTAACAAAAAGGTCTATGCGCTCAAGCAAACATGAAAGCGGTCGTGGCCTCGATCTCAAACTAATGACGACGTGGGAGGTGGGATGAGCTTCGCGATGCCTTCCTATGATCGGCCAACCGTAGTTAGATACCCTCGATTGTTAAGTAAGGTCGGGCGTTCGGGCACCCGGCTGAATTAAAGGGGCCTAAATCCCTTCAAATTGGTTAGGCCTAAGTTCGCACCAGCGCCTATGGTTTCGGTAGCAGGCAATTTAGCTCAGTAATAGCTCCTTGTAACTTACTACGACATCATTGGACGGGTAGTGCCTAGGATGTCATTGTTGTGGGGAGGAATAATATCCATTACATCGTGAGCATTTCTAGCCCTCCTAGAGCAAATTCATGCAAATGCAATCTACGGATAGTTACATACTGCATTGTACGTTTCAGAGACTAAGCGCCGTCGCGTAAACATGGTCCGCCACAAGAAAGATAACTTTTCGTCGCGGGGGAGGAAGTACTCAAATGCACCAAGACATCGAGGCACAACGAGAGAAGGCGACGAAGAGGGAGGCTCTACTAGACCATCGTTCAAAGCTGCTTGCTGGGATTTTGGGCATTGCGACCCAAAAAGGTGTTCAGGCAAGAGGTTGATACAATTTGGGCAAATGCGCGAACTATCTGTGGGCCAAAAGTTCCCTGGAGTCGTGATATCGTAAGGTGCAATCGCCGAATGATGATAGCGAAACTGACAGGCACCACTCTAGTCCTAACGCGAAGGCAGTTGTGTCACCTGCTGACAGAGAGTTGCTTGAGCAGCATGGAGCCGCAGTTGTGGAATGTTCATGGGTTCGAGTCAAAGAGATACCATGGCCGCGCATTGGCGGCAAATGCGAAAGGCTATTGCCGTACTTGGTGGCAGCAAATCCCGTCAACTACGGGAGGCCATGGAGGCTGAATTGTGTAGAAGCTCTAGCAGCTTGCTTTTACATATGTGGACATGCCGATTGGGCAGAGGAAGTCCTCAAACATTTTCGTTACGGCGCGCCATTTCTCGAGATGAACAGTCAACTTTTGAAACGCTACGCCGCTTGTTCAACAGAGGAGGAGGTTAAAGCTACAGAGCAACATTGGCTAGATAAGATCGAAAAAGAATACTCGGAGCAACGAGCGGAAGGCGGGACGGGGGGTGTCGATGACATGTGGACCGTTGGAAATACAAATCGTCAAGAGCTATATGATTCCGAAGAAGATGATGGCAGTGACAGTGGAGAAGGTGGTGAAGGTGGAGAGGGTGCGCTTGGACAGAGGGAGATGACACTTGAATTACCACCAGAAGAATCAGATGATGAGGAAGAAATGGCTGAACTGAGGAGAAAGGTATTGGCGTCCAAGCCGTTCCAGACACCTACCAACGAGGAAGTAACGCCGATGCCTCAGAGCGTAATGAAGGCAGAGGCACCTCGGGACTCTGATGCTGAATCAGGCTCAGATCTCAGTGACCATGACGATTTTGACAACATCATCAATGCGACTCCAGTTACGGATCGTACAGGGATATTAGCAAAACAGCGCCTGAAAAGTCTAGAGCAGCCGAGTGCCTCGTTCTCTCGGACAATTGTATCGGCGCCCAAAAAGTGGTGATACTCAAGTGCAGCAGGCAGGGAGAACTAAGTAGTCATGAACGCCACACTGCCTAGCGGGCAGGGAATTTCGCGGTGTTTCTATCCCTACCATGAGATCGTGTTTCGTGAAATCCCTCTACATGTCCTCAACGATTCCCTGTTGAGGCCTTGTTTCGAGGCGGTGCATCTGTACTACGTACCCCTCATTGCGGGGCACAACGGCTCACAAGCGGTCACGTGGTTTTTCTTAGCCATCTCAAAAATCATACGATCTCAGCAACCGATAAGTGGTTTTTCGGTAGAGAACGACCCCTGAGCATTTCTATCAGCTGAAGAGGCTCTACCTATCTCGTATGACAGCAAAAGACTCACGTGAAAGGAAAGGCGACTTACAGAATCACAAGTGGAATTTGACTTTGGTGGAGTTTTCATGGTACCTCAGTGATCGGAGTTTTGGGCCTTAAGCCTATCCTCAGCGGCATTCTCGAACTCGAATTCTCAAATTTGATAGAAGTAGTTGACAGGGCAGAGCATTCGATAAGGTGGTTGTCGTCTTCATTGCGGCAAAATGCCCGCCATGTTGGATGATCCGGAAACTCCAGTCCATTATCGACAGTCTGGATCACAACCGTATCCTACAGCAGACGACCCTCAATTACCGCCATCGATATTCCCGAAGCCTGTAACCCTTCGAGACAGAATCACAAATGGAACTTTGGTCCCTTTCTCGTCACCCAACCAGGTTCCTCTCACCTTGCTATCTTACCTTAGCGATCAACTAAACAAGGAGATTGAGAAAGGCGACACATATCCCATGATCGATCCTTTACCGGTGGAAAGATTCGGACCGTACTGGTTTGGTAATTTTGCAGCGGTGATGATAATGGGAGAAGTGAAGACGCTCGCTGACCTTCAGATAATGGAGGCACGTGGCACAGATTGGACGAAGATATGTCTGGGCAGCTTCTACGTCAAACCCAATTACCCAGGGAGAAGCAGTCATATTTGTAATGGCGGTTTCCTGGTCACAGATCTTTCTCGCAATAAGGGCGTGGGGAAACTCATGGGAGAATGCTACTTAGAATGGGCTCCTCAACTCGGTTACTCGTATTCGGTGTTCAATCTCGTCTACGAAACCAATACGGCATCGACTCGAATCTGGGACTCCTTGGGATTCAAGAGAATTGGGAGGGTTCCTGCTTGCGGGAACTTGAAATCGTCGGACGAACTTGTGGACGCTATCATCTATGGTAGGGAGCTTGGAGGGGAAGGAGATGACTTCGTATCGGAAGAACGATTCGACAAGATTCGGTATTACCTGAAGCATCTAAAGTATCCGAACGGCGCCGACAGACATGAAAAGAGCCGCCTACGGAGTGCCGCGACGCACTATCGGCTTGTTCCCGGAGAGAACGGACAGCCAGAGAAACTCATGCTCAAAGACAAAGAAGTTGTCTCGGACCCGCAACAACAATATGAAATTGCGCAAAAGATCCACCAGCAGTCTCACGGTGGTATCAATAAAACCACTGCACAGATCGCCGTCAAGTACCACTGGGTTCGCATTAAAGAAACAGTCAGTTTAGTCATCAAGAACTGTGCCGAATGCAAAGAATCAGGCAAAGCTCCCATTGTGATCCCTGAAGGACCGACTACAGCAATGAAGAAGTCCCCACCTATTGTTCCAGAGGCACAGAACGGTCTGGACGGAAATACAGCGTTTGCTCCAAACGAGGCTGTCATGGCTACGGATACGTACGCAGATATAAAGCAAGATCCGTTTGCCACACATGACCCACCAGACATGCATGATGCCCTTGATCAGCTGCCAGACTATGCAGACATGGCCATAGATCCACAGATCATGCAGCAGTTGCAGTCTGGCATGGGTGTCCGGTACGACCCTCATGCACAGATGGACTATTCACAGGCAACCCTACAGAGCACACATCAGCACGGATTAGCGCAAGCCAGCTACAGCGATCCCACGCAATTATCGCATCATCCACATCCTCAGGATTTCCATGTTGCTGATGACGATCACCTGATGGCCCAAGCTGCAGCTGCTGCCTTACAACACCAACAAACCCTCACTCTTGTCGATGGTACAACACTGGACCACGATGGGCAAATACCGCAACATCTTTTAACTGGGGGATATGTGGACAGTGATGGAAATCCTCATTTCAATCATCAATAGGTTGGATTGGAAATGATCTGTTACATATATCAGCGTTTGGGGCGTTCAAGGTGGCATGACACTGCACCACCGGATGGTCAGGAAATATTTCTTTGCATATTTTTGGAGCCGGAAAAATGTAGGATAGAGCAGCTCTACGACTGCATTATACGTATAGATGTCTTCACGACCTGCTACATATTATATAGAATGCTTTTCATAGGATCTGACTAAGCTTCAGAAGTATTTCTCATCTGCGGGGATTGCGGGCTCACCTTGCGTGTAGTGACTTACAGCTACGCGCAGATCTAAACTCCAAAATTCACGCCTCCAAAATTTCGATAGATTTCCCACGCGCGCCTAAGGTAAGAGAGGGACTCGGTAATCTTGGTGTGAAATAAAGACCTCCTCTAGACATATTCATCACAACCTATCCGCCAACTTTCGTTTATTCTTTGCCAAATCTCGAGTGGTGGCTTCTCTTGCGGTACGATCAAGAATTCGGTATGGCGGCCTTCGGGGGGCAGACTCCCACAATCATCGTCCTTAAAGAAGGTATGCAACCCTGAGCTGACCATACGAGCTTCCTCTGACTTTGCTAGGAACCGATTCTTCTCAGGGTAAAGGTCAAGTGATTTCGAATATCAATGCTTGCGTGGCCGTTCAATCAACCATAAAGAGCACACTGGGTCCCTACGGCGGTGATCTGTTACTGGTCGATGCGAATGGCAGGCAAACAATTACCAACGATGGCGCAACAGTGATGAAGGTCGGTAGACCTCCAGATTTGATCTGATTTACAGTGCTGACTCATCTAGCTACTTGATATTGTTCACCCAGCTGCACGAATTCTCACAGACATTGCGCGCTCCCAAGATGCCGAGGTTGGCGACGGTACAACGTCGGTTGTGGTATTGGCAGGCGAGATCTTGAAAGAAATTAAGGATCATGTCGAGCAGGGCGTCAGTACGCAGACTATTGTCAAGGGTCTACGAAGAGCTGGCGCCATGGCAGTCAACAAAATCAAGGAAATATCTGTCAGTGTAACAGAGGGGAATAAGGTCGAGACTCTACGCAAGCTTGCAGGAACAGCTATGAACAGCAAGCTGATTCACCGGAACTCGGATTTCTTCACAAAGAGTAAGCCCAATCTGCTTGCATGAAAATGGTATGAGCTAATGTGACACAGTGGTTGTTGATGCTGTGCTATCACTCGACCAAGAAGATCTCAACGAAAAACTTATTGGGATGAAAAAGATTACCGGTGGTGCTCTTCAAGATTCCATGTTTGTCAATGGTGTAGCATTCAAAAAGACATTCTCCTACGCCGGTTTTGAGCAGCAACCAAAGTCGTTTACAGACCCAAAGATCGTCTGTCTTAACGTTGAATTGGAGCTCAAAGCCGAGAAGGACAATGCTGAAGTGAGAGTCGAGCAAGTATCAGAATACCAAGCAATTGTGGACGCGGAATGGCAGATCATCTACAATAAGCTGGAGGCTCTGTATAACACTGGTGCAAAGGTCGTTCTAAGCAGGCTGCCGATCGGTGATTTAGCCACGCAATATTTTGCAGATAGGGACGTTTTCTGCGCTGGCAGAGTGGCAGCAGACGATCTCGAGAGAGTATGTCAAGCGACTGGGGCTTCGATGCAGTCGACTTGCTCCGACATCCATGACGAGCACCTTGGAACATGCGGCAAGTTCGAAGAGAGACAAATTGGTGGAGAACGTTTCAATATCTTCTCTGAATGCCCCAAGGCGAAAACGTGTACCTTAATCCTCCGGGGCGGTGCTGAACAATTCATTGCTGAGGTTGAACGATCTCTACATGACGCGATCATGATTGTCAAGAGAGCTCTGAGGAATAATACCATTGTCGCCGGTGGTGGTGCTACAGAGATGGAGGTTTCTGGATATTTGCATCGACATGCAGACAAGAATGTGCCCAACAAACAACAAGCCATTGTTAAATCATTCGCCAAAGCCCTCGAGATTATTCCGAGACAATTGTGTGATAACGCCGGCTTCGATGCTACGGATATTCTCAACCGCCTTCGTGTTGAGCATCGAAAAGGCAACACATGGGCAGGTGTTGACTTCGATAACGAAGGTGTCAGGAACAACATGGAAGCCTTTGTGTGGGAGCCAGCCCTGGTGAAAGTGAATGCTATTCAAGCAGCTGTAGAAGCAGCTTGTCTGATTCTCAGCGTTGACGAGACGATCAAAAACGAAGAGTCACAGCAACCCCAAGGGCCGCAGAGACCTTTGCCTCCAGGAGCAGCACAAAGAGCACTTCGAGGAAGAGGTAGGGGTATGCCACGAAGGTAATGGGAATAATGGGTTTTAAAACGCAAGATCACTATGGAAATACGTAGACTAGATCATGATAATACCACACCAAAACAAACATGCCAAGCAGTCCTCATATCCCAGCATCAGCATTTTCTGTGGCTTGCTATCCCATACGATAGACTCAGGCTGTGGAAGTATTGACAGTGAAGGAACTTAAGACGTTCACTGGTCGTCCCGGGTTAACATTTTGCCGGCCAGATGTGGTACAGTAGAAGAGACACAAGCCAGCTGAATGTTAGTTTATCCAAGTATGTATGACCCAAATCCACTTCGGTTGGAGGCATCAAGTTAGGTCGCCATCCCAATGAGTCCCAGTGTTCTTCCAAAATGTTCGAACTGGTACTAGACCGTCGTGATGGAGTTCCATCAGTTGCCGACCTTTCAGCTTTCGGAAAGAAGAGGTGCCTCGGATGCCTTGGAGCTGAAGAAGAGGTGGAACATACTACGTAGTACGTACCGTGCGACGAGTGTGCGGCCCCCATTCCAGCCACTGGTGCATGGATATCGTTCCTCGCAACATTATTTTTCCTCCCCCGCCTTGTCATTGATCGATATCAGTGGAAGCCTCAGTGGTGAAACCCAACGACGCATGCACACGAAGAGGACTTCCAGTACAGGACCGTTGGGGCGTCTACAACGTTACATTCGCCTCTCAAGCATGTTCGGGTGTAGACATGGAGACCCTGTTGCTCAGCCACTCCTCCAGCAGTTGTTTCTAGCGTATCATTACAAATAGACAAGCGAGACTTTGAACTTCGGGTCGTAGGCTGACGTTGAGACTATGACCTGTACAGTGAGGCCCACAAAGGGTACGTATTCAAGAAATGGCAAGGTATGGGTCAAGAAGTTCAAACATGCTTTGTACACCTCGGTCGAGCATCTATCGTGATAGGAGCTGAAAGAGTACTAAGAATGATCATGGCTGATATACTGTGGCTAAAGACGCCCTGATTTGCTTAGCATGTCAATAGTATCTATGCAATGAGCCAAAAGAACTTACAGTTGGTATGTGCCCATAAGTTAGTATTCGTGCGTCTGTAATGGGAAATATCCCTTGTCATGCAGTTCCTACAATGGTGGCATTTGATGGTATTTACGTAGTACAACGATTTAGGAACCTCGTAGGTAATATTAGAACATGTTTATTTTGTACCCATTTCCTCCACCCACTTCTTCAACCTTCTAAAAGTCCCATTACTCAAAACGAGCTGGCTGTTTCCCCTTGATATATCTCGTCGATCCCGTCCCCGGGTAAGACGTTTCCCCTGTATCTTAGTGAACTGGCTCGCTTGCTCCTTGTTCGTAAATCGCCTTAACCGCCGATCATCGCTTACCAGTCGATCTTGTCACTCTACGTGTACGTACAGTGTTGTTTTTGGGCTTGTCGTCACTTTGTCCAAGCGCCCCATACAATACGATACTACGTAGTTCGTAGTTAAGACTTATTAGGACCCTGAGGACTGATTAGCCATCCCGGCAGAAACATTCGTCGGGCCAATTTCCAACCTTCGCCTTCGAAGCGCCGCATCACATTGCGTACTCCATTTCAGTCCAGTCCTCCAACCGATTTCTACAAGTGGTTTTCGTCTTTTCACTGCCCTGATCCTTGAATTCTCCCGATCAGAACCATTTGCGACATCTCAACATCAATCACTGCCTTCCCAAGATGTTCCCCGGACAGCAATATCACAATCAATATCCGCAATATAACCAAAATTATCAACCACCTCCACCTATCCAGTACGTCTCTCCGTCCCTAAGGCACCGATTGCCTCGAAGCTAATGAATGGAAGGCAAGGTGGTTATGGTGGCTACCCACCTCAACCGCAGTATGGAGGGTACGGAACCCCGCCTCCAGGGCCTCAAGGACAATATGGATATACGGTAGGTTGGGTGAGAACGGCATGGTGGTCTACAAACTGACGTCTGGTAGCAAGGGCCACCTCCGCCACAACAATACAACAACTATGCGCAACCGCAGGACAATTACGGGCCGGTTAGACCGAACAGTAAGCATGGCGCAACATCAAGAAGATCATGATCATTGACAAGCGGTAGTGATGCAAACCGCGGGTCCGAATGCCTATGCCTCTGGGAGCAGACCTCCGCCGCCACCTACAGCTCCTCAGTCGTTTGGTTCCGGAGCTCCAGGATCATACCAGTTTCAGTACTCTAACTGTACAGGCAAGCGAAAGGCGTTACTGATTGGAATCAATTATTTCGGCCAACGGGGCCAATTGAGAGGCTGTATCAACGACGTCAAGAATATGTCGACATATTTGAATCAGAATTTCGGCTATGCTAGGGAAGACATGGTGATCTTGACCGACGACCAACAGAACCCAATGTCACAACCTACGAAGGCCAATATTCTCCGAGCAATGCATTGGCTTGTCAAAGACGCCCAACCTAACGACTCGCTTTTCTTCCACTATTCAGGGCATGGTGGTCAGACGCCAGATCTAGACGGCGACGAGGAAGACGGGTATGATGAAGTGATATATCCTGTGGACTTCCGAACGGCCGGCCATATTGTGGATGACGAAATGCACAGAATAATGGTGAAAACACTGAGGCCTGGCGTCCGTTTAACCGCCATTTTTGACTCCTGTCATTCCGGATCCGCTCTCGACTTGCCTTACATCTACTCTACGCAAGGTGTGCTCAAGGAGCCAAACTTGGCCAAAGAAGCTGGCCAAGGTCTTCTTTCCATCGTCTCATCATATGCACGCGGTGATATCGGTGGTATGGCGTCAACAGCAATGGGCTTCTTCAAGAAAGCAACAACTGGGGATGCCACCTATGAACGGGCAAGACAGACCAAGACATCCCCTGCAGACGTCATCATGTGGTCAGGCAGCAAAGATACCCAAACGTCACAGGATGCCAACATCGCTGGACAAGCCACAGGGGCCATGTCTTGGGCTTTCATCAATGCTCTAAAGAAGAATCCCCACCAGAGCTATGTTCAATTGCTGAACAGCATAAGAGACGAATTGGCAGGCAAATACACTCAAAAGCCGCAGCTGAGCTGCAGTCATCCTCTACGTAAGTGACTCCGGGTTGAAACGATAACCGTTGAGTATCCAAGACATACTAACTATCAACAGGGACGGATCTATTATACGTCATGTAATAAAAGATGCCTGCTTTTGTACATGACGCACTTCTATCTATGCATTACCTTACGACGATCACGCGGGGCCAGATAACGAAGTTCTTTTCGAGGATACCTACGGCTTAACAGTGTCCCCTTTTATCCCGACGAAGTTTAAAAACGAAATCATCAATCCAATTCGGAATGACCTCTTTCTTACCGCTCTCCCTCTAATCCCATCCATCCCTCCCTCCCTCTGGCAGAGAAATTCCCTGAAGGGAAAAAGAATAGCAGATTGATCCGGGGTGCGCACGCACATGTTACGTAGATATGAAAAAAGAAACCCACGCACGCACGCAGGAAACAGCTTCATTACATACCTAGGAAGACCAACAGAATTCCTATTTTCCTCTTATCGTCCGTATAATGATACATCACCATCACTATGCCAACACGGTCCAGTCCCCGCCTTTTGTTCTTGCAGTACCAAGTCAAAAGAGATCAGGGCCCTCCTCCTATCTTGCTCTTCTTCATCTGCTCTCTTTGTCTATTGGTTTGATGCTTTTGCGGTCTGTGTCTGGATTTGGGTTTGGGTCTAGCTCTACGGATTCTAATCCCTAAGCGTGCTCGTCGAAGTTTTGGTCAAGGGGAGGATTGTTTTCTCTGTGTGTATATATATACAGTATTAATTTAAACTTACGTATCGACTTGTATGTATGTATGTATGTATGTATCCATCCATTACCGTGTTTGATCTGTTTCCTACTTTCCTGCCTGATAGTAAGTAGGTGGTCGATTTGGGCTTGTTTTTGTGTCTTTTCGGGATAGGCATGGAAGAGCACGAGGGAGTTTGATGGATAATAGATGATAGGAAAGGACAAGTGAAGAATTGGTCGGTTATTAGGTGTTCGAGAAACGAATATGATTGGTTCTGATTATGAGAAGTATCCAAGAGTCCTACCTAGGTCCGCCCTCTATAGTCGTTGTTCTTTTCTATCGTCTTTCCTGTGTATAGAAGCCCACCGCATTATTTCCAGGCGGCAGCTTTTCGGTCGTCCGTTGGTGCTTTAGTGATTGGGTGGTTTTTTTGTGGGGTCCCTATGTCGTTTATCAAGGTGTCTCCTCCAGATTGACGAATCCGCTATAATCGGAGTTAGGAGTTCCATCAGGTAGAGCTGGCGGCGACTCTTCTTCTGAGAGAGTGTCGGATTATAGATCATGAGGAGAAGGAGGGGAAAAGGTAGGGGAATAAGGAGGATAAGGGGGAGAAGGAGGAGAATAAGGAGGAGAAGGAGGAGAATAAGAAGGGGAATCAGGAGGAGGAGGAGGAAGATCAACAGGAGGCGGAACGAAGATTTCTGATCGTGTCTGGGGTGCCAACCCCAGATCGCCAGCTAATTCGGGAACAAGGGGTTCTGGGTGATGTCTCTGTCTGTGCAGTTTCAATTCCCTCTGCCGCTTGAAGCCGATGCCTTTCCACGCACAGGCCGGTACGTCACACTCCAGCCTCGGCATATGAGATGATTCATGTTCCATCCTTGCCTCTGTTGTCTCGAAGGCCCTGATAGCTTGAGCGCAGTTTCTGTACCTGCAAAAGAAGATCGTATCTATATGAGACGCTCGAAATGACGAAACTAGGCAAGCGTCGATGCCCGCCGGCAGTTTGTCGTCAGCAAGTTGCAGTAATTTCGAGATATCACTTTCGTACTGTATATCTATTTGGCTCAGGAATGTTGGGTCTTGCCCAAGAGTCCGGCTCACGGCACCTGACCGCTGATCAGTTTGAATGCTATAGAAAGTGTTTATAAGATGATCGCAACACCATGACTCAAGTGTGCAGATCAAGAAAAGAAGAAGTCAAATGGTCCACTCACTTTCGAGATCAACAGAATTACCTTCAATATTCCTAGCCACCTGCTCGAAGGCTAATATCAGGCCAATCATACGGAGTACGCCGGTATGCTTGTGCCAGACCGTGACTTCAGGCAGGTTCTTGCCATGTAATTCAAACTCCGAATCCGTCTCTATATCAGTGAATTTGGTGATCCAGCAAAGCTTTTCCAGTCTCGAACACAGATCACGCTCCGGAGTTTGTTGGCGATCAGAGAGTAATCTGGAATAAGCTCTCAAGTGTTCCAGCCAGTTTGTCAGAGCATAACGATGCAGAGCCCGAACGTTTCTCACCAGCTGTACCAGACGCTCTGCCTCTCTTTCCGCAAGCAGGAATATACCAGTGGAATTTAGATAGAAAAGACACGAATGAGTGATTCTCAGATGTGAAGTTAGAGGCTCCCTATAGAACTTGGAGCCATGATTGAGGAGGTATCTGGATGGCCTGAGTCAGTGGAAAGCAAATCTCTCGGAGACTTGTATAAAGCATACTCTTTCGCTGAGAAATGGACGAACTCTACTGTACCGGCCTTCGAGATCTCGACAAGTGGTTTGCAGTACTCGATCAAATTGGGACTCAGCGTATTGAGCTCACCATGTCCCGAACGTTTCGGGTCCAAGCCAACACCATTCAAGATCTCAGGGAGCTTCATCGGTCTTTGGGCGAAGGTCATCCATTCTAGTAGCCTACTTATCTTGTCACGTGTAGGATCTTCCGTCGCTAGGATCTTGTCAACGATTCGTTCGTATCTGCCCTTTGATGTCAGTACTGAATATTGGTGGAGGCTTCAGAAAACTGACACGTCTGCTAATGTTTTTGGAAGCCTATCGAGAGCGGAAAGGACATCATCGGCTGCAAACAAATCTTGAAAACTGCGCAGTATGAGTCCCACCCACAGGAACATGCCTTGGATCTCGTCAGGCATGAGTGTCTCATTCCGGGAGGTCTGACTTACCGTTCGACCGTTCAATGAGTATGTTTTCAATTTGCTGTACGGTTTCCTCTGAAAGCTGAAGATCCCATTCCCCCCTTACCTCTGAGAATTCACCTTTGACAAAGAGCTTGATGTCTTCTTGAACTGCAGAATCCTGTTCACGGAGAGAAATTGTTGGTTTCTGATGTAGTTTCTTACTGATGACTCCACCATCTCGGCTCGAGATAAGAAGGGCGCAATGGCCCTTCGTTTCATTGCATAGTTGTATCACTTGGTCGATTATGTACCTGTGTTCCTTTACATCGCACTCATCGAGTCCATCAATGACGATGCGAGTGAATGGTGATGCGGTTATGAGATCAGGTATAAGTTTACGCAGCTGCTGGAGTGAGGCTGGATTCGCAAGGCTTTTTGTAGCCTCCCATACGACGCTAGCGAGGTCGATATCTTTTCGTACCAACTGAGTTGCGAAGCTCCGTAGGACGTGACTACAGTTGTTCCGATCACCGCCATAGGAGTTACAGAAATAATAGAGAGTAACCGCCTTCTGATCTTTCCGCAGAGTCTGAACGATGTGACGGCATATAACGCTTTTCCCTATACTCGGTTAGATACAAAAGTTTATGAATAATTATGCCAGGTTTGACATATATTGAGGGAAAGTTGACGCTTAACGAAGTGCGTTACGGTGATGCGAGACATCGCTACTTACCAGATCCTGGGATTCCCCAGACCCAGATCACGGGGGTTTTTGTCGTCTGCTCGGCCCAGGTCTTGTACAGTGACGTCTCAAATACCCATGTGCAGGTACCGGGATATCGCCGTTTTGCTTGAAGATGCAACTCATCTTCTAGCGTGCGGTCATCGACGGCCAGCCACGTCAACACTTCTCGAAAACGAGAGATCTCTCTGTCCTGCTCAATTTTGTTCAACTCGTCATCAGTTCTTCTTCGGGCTTCGCAGGCTTCGAGGATATCGAATGAAAAGGCTTCCTTGTCGATGAGATCCCGGTGATAAGCGCGACGGTTGAGTATGGTCTCGAAGCGTGCTTCAAAGCTTTTCCAAAACGAATCGAAAAGTAACTTCCAGGCTGCCAGCTATCAGCAAGTCACATTGATATTTTATTCCTATCCGAGGACGGACCACGGCGTCGGAAGAATTTGTATGCTCTTCTGTGGAAATCAACGATATCGACATATACCAGAGCCAAAACATGTTGAAAATCCGGCTCAGAAAACACCTTGTTGTATCTGTCAAAGCGTGGAAATGCATCTGCTATCTTCACATAAGCATCCAAGAGCTTATCAAAGCTTGAAGTGTAGTCTGCCGAAAGCTGCAATCGTACGTAAGTGTAAACATCCAATCAATTCGGCAATAGAGCAGGTACGCCCACTGGAGGATCTCGACCTCACCTGAAGCAACAGCTTGATAGGCGCCCGGAAGAAATAATAATCACTTTCAAGGTCCAGATTTCTTCCTGCAATGGAAAAGGAGACAAGAGGTTCCCCTACATACCCAAATCCATGGCAGAAACGGTGTTTCGTTACACAGAATCTCCACTACTTTGGAGTACTTATCGATTGCTCTGAGAAAAGGCTCGATTCTGCGCATGTTGCGCAATGAAGCTCGCTCTCTCTGCCATTTTTCGATGTCTATAGCAGCTTGACGGACATCCTGTAATGTTGTTGAGTGAAAGGTTCGAGCGTCGTCTGGACTGACGGATTTCTCGAACCGCTCGAACGCTCTCCCGATAGTGGCCTTGGCGGTCGTCGTGGACATGATCTTAGCTGTCGTTTCGCTGTGCTTCCTTCATACACATCTGAAATTCGATGACACTCGATTGATATTCAAAACTCAAGGGTATGAACCAAGTGAGAAAACTTATGATAGTAGAGCAGGCAAAGGCACTCCGGCAGCTCTCTTCTATATGTTGTTTTCTCGCAGCCTCATCCCTCGTGAATGCCGTGCCGTCTGCCTTGCAACCAGATGCGGGCCTGAGATGACAGGCCATGTTCTCAGGTAAAGCCGATTGGATATCTGTGGTCGAGTACTATTGTGGCTGTAACGCTAGCCTGGCCCAACCGCGGCATGCCACCATCACTCTATACAGCAGACGATCGTGCGAGCAAGTCAATCCTCGCTCTCAGCAGGACTCCTATTCTTGTCCCATCTCCTATGGCTATCTTGCTTCTTCTCCAGAGAAGACTATTGCGCCAATATGAGTTTGGAAGCGGCGCCACCTCCTGCGAAACGGCAATGTGTAAGCGGTCAGTATCATACGGTCCGTTCCTCAGAGTCTTGCACCCCGGCCTCAACTTCTCCACATGGTTGGCTTCCAGTGTATGGCGAAGAGTATCGAAATGCAGAGACGCTGCTACATATCTCTACAGCCGGTCAAATCCGACAAGGTCCTCACTTACTCCCTGCGCCATCCTCAACCAGCTCGTCCCACGTCTACGCAGCAAACGAAGGCTATAGTGGCCCGAGACTAGACGCACTTTATGGGCAGAGACTTGGGAAATACCACGCAGGTTATGAAACATACGGCCCTGGTAACGATCCATCTATTCTTGCGAGCAAGAAGGAAGTGCAGTGCTTGGGAATGGTAAGTCGCTCATTCGGTATAGGTCAGGAAACTGAAGTGTACTGTTAGGTTACCTTTTCCGATCTGCCAATTGCGGCAGGACTTCTACAACCTGGAGCAACAGGTATCGTGCCCGTCAAAGTTTGTGGGCTTGATGTAATCCTTCTCGATGGCACACAGCACGGACAACCTCTTCACTTAGCCAGCATTGGTCACAGTCGAACCGCTCAGATCATTGGTCGTCTTCAGAACAGCGGAGCTATATCTCCTCAAATCTACTGTCAGATCCAGGGCAGTGTACGCGAACAAGGAAGAAAGAAAACCTGCAAGTCGAACGCGACTCTGAACTTACACCTGAATGTTTACGGGATGGCATACATGTTCGAATCTGTGGGAAAATTCTTCGACGATGCAAGACTTTTCCTCCAAGACCCCTGGCTTTGCGATAGGGATGTGCCATACAAGAATCCCCACTTGCTTGTCAACGGAGATCAAGTGGTCATGACCAGCTCGTTTGCTACCAATCGTCAGACGGAATCTTTCACGGCGCCGGATAATGTTTTCGACCAGCTCCTATTGATCGAAGAGCTTCCTGAGGCTGCAGATCCACAGGCCCTAAAAACACCCTTGCAAAGGTAGATGTTAGTTTTCTCTTCGTGGTCATGAAGCTAAGCTACTCGATAGCCATCAGAAAACAAGCGTTATGGTTCATGCTCCAGCGAGAGCTGCAAGGCGAACAAGAGGGTCCTGGACAAATATGGATTGTGGACAGCTCCAATAACGAGTATGTTCACAACAAGACCGCAGATATCATAGCTAAAACATCACAGATACATCCATTCCATCACCGGCGAGCGTCGTCGATTAGCACCGCCACTCTTTCTAGGAGGTATAGTTGCCGACACCATGGGTCTCGGCAAGACACTGCAAATGCTATCTCTCATAGCATGCGACTTTGACAGGTCCTTTCCGCTGCAGACTCGGGAACTAGCACAGACTCCATTTCTACTTCATTCCATGTGCGAGACACAGATGACTCTTGTTGTACTTCCTCTCTCACGTAAGGCGTTCACTTCAAACGCAATGCAATACAGAAGCTAACTATCGTAGTTTTGCAGACGTGGCGGGATCAGCTGAAAAGGTTCCACCCTTGGCCAATGCTGAATGGCTCACTTTAATTGTGGTTAGGCATATTCACCAAGGCTCCTTACGTTTCACGACCTATCATGGTCCGAAGCGTAAATTAGATTTATCGAGCGCTCGTGCTGCTCATATAGTTCTCACCACATACGACATCGTTGTCGCTGATTATAGGAGCATTCCTCGAAAACCCACTGACCGCTGCAACCTCTTCTCTGTTGGGTGGAGGCGTGTAATCTTAGATGAAGGTATGATTTCATCCGCTCCGAACAACAATGGTTTATAGCCTTCTGACCACACCACACCGTACAGCTCACTGTGTACGAAACAGTGGTGCTCTAAGGACCAAAGCAGTATGTGCATTAAGGGCCACCTCGCGCTGGGCTGTGAGCGGAACTCCTATCCAGAACCGTTTAACGGATCTTTCTTCCCATCTCGGCTTTCTCAGGGCGCATCCGTTTGACGATGAGATCGTCTTTGACACTCACATACTACGTCCATGGAAGACCGCATCCGACCGTTCTGCCGTCGGTAAACTAAGGTCTCTGCTCAAGTGCATTGCCATAAGAAGAACCAAGGGTACGCTACAGCTTCCCCCACGTGACGATCGAATACGTCGGCTGGATTTCACTCCTCTGGAGAGGCATCAATACGAGGCGTATAGACAACAGATACGAGACGATGCACTCGCACAGACCCCTTCTACACAGGTTAGACTCCCCTTCAACGTCTTACGGTGGATCGGTGGATTGAGGACGATCTGTAGTTATGGCTTCCAGCATGCAGATCTTGAGGCAAAGGAAAGCAGCATAGTTGTCATGGGAGAGTCCATGACAGATAACATGTCTCCGTCCGATACTGAGGTCATGGAGTTTAGTCGAGGGCTTTCACCGCCAACCACTGACCCTTTCGATGGTATCTTCCATACGAGATCCAGCTAGCTACATCTGATGAAGGTGGCCTGGGAGAGGGAAGTACGCAGCCGAATTTTTTGTATCCGACACTCCCGGGTGAGGTCCCCACCCCAGAATCTTCCATCAGTTACGAGCAGAGTGAGTGCATTCGCCTGCTGTCAGCGAAGCTGTCATGATACCGTCACAACCTGGCATCGCTAATAACAATGATGGTATAGTAGCCTCTTTTACGAAGACCACCGCCGTAGTAGAGGACGTCCTCGCTGCTGAGAGTGACACCAAGAGGTATTAAATGCGTTGCCCTGTCGTCGTCTGCCGCTGACTATTAGCAGCGTCATATTCTCCTTTTGGAGAGCCGGTCTTGATTCGGTAGCTACATCGTTGCAGGCTGCTGGTGTCCAATACTGTAGGGTGGACGGCAAGATATCACATACCGATCGAAACTTAGCGATAGAGAAATTTCGCAATCAGCCGGCTGTGAAGGTCCTGCTGGCGACAATCTCGGCTGCCGGCGTTGGGTAGGTTGCCCCTTTCTCGAAGAGAACAGCGAAAGATCAGTTGCTGATCATGTTGATCTAGGCTGGACCTGACGGTAGCAAATCGTGTCTGCTTGCTGGAACCTCAATGGAATCCGGCTGCCGAGGAACAAGCTCTGAGCAGGGTCCATAGGATGGGCCAGATCAAGCCGGTCGCAACTGTCCGATATGTAATGAGTAACTCGATCGAGGAGGTGAGATCTTCCATTCTCCGCCACGCTTTTACGTAGTATGTGGTCAATACTGACTTGTTGCGATCAAGAATATCCTCGAACTACAACAGCGAAAGATACGAATGGCATCTTTGGCACTGTCCGAGGGATCCCCAGATGTCGGAACTGCAAATCTCGAGGTAATCATCTCTTCGTGATCCGTGTCGTCTTACTAACCATTCATCCCAATGATGTGCAGGACCTGAAGTTCTTGTTGAAGTGAACTGATCATGGACACCGTACTCATACATTTTGACCCATTCTGCTATCCTTTCTGCTACGCCATATATTCCTGTTCCGGCATCATATACCAGGCGTCTCCCAGGTACTATAAAAAGGCTTCGTCATTCCATGTCTCTCTTGGTTTCTAGAACTTTGATTATCAGTACTTACCAGCACTCTAATATATGCATTACCGCTACCATATATCTGTATACCTATATAAACGTATACCCACATAAACACGCTCTTTTGCATCTTGATGTTCGCTGTATACAAATCCCCCCTACTTTATATCAAGTCCTATCCGAAATTTCCATACGCGATTTATGCCGATTAAGATTTATAGTGAAGCGAGTGAGTGAGTGAGAATCACATGATAAAAATCATCTCTTTCTCTCTCTCTCTCTCTCTCTCTCTCTCGCTTTCATCCTTGTCTTCATTGATTCTTTTTCTAGTAATACCTACATAATTACTATGATGTCCTGTTATGGGTGTCTACGTGTGATATGTACCTTATTAATGGAAATAATATTAATTAATTCCTCTGACATAATTATACACTGCAACCCGCGTGGTACTACCGCCTGGCCGCCAACCGAATCCCAGACCTCTCTATCGATACATTTCTCAACAAGTCAACGGCATCGCCCGAAAGAAAGAGACTTATTATTATATCATTTCTTTTCTTACGAATATATATTTGCAATACTAATGTATAACCACAAGAAATAACACGAAAAACGAACTAATATACAGCTCCGATCGAACCAAAGACCACCGGGGTCATTCGTTCGTTCGCTGACTTCGCGTCTCCCTTTCCCCCCCCCAGCTCCATCCCACCTAATTTTGCAAGCGGAGCATGTTTACCTATCCAAGAATGATGACGACAAGGAAAAATGACCTCGCAGGAGGAGAAATGAAGAGATATGTAGATAGTACCCGACTGTTTGGTTGCCACCATGTCTTCCAACGTTCAAAAAGGCGCCTCGGATAAGGAAGGAAAAATGTAGGACAAAAAAAAAAGAGGTGGTATAAGAGATAAAGCTAGATCGCCATGCGGTCATTCGTGTATTCCGTGCTGCATTCAAGTTATTGGACACCTAGTCCCCAAGCACTTGGAACAGGACAAGTGTCCAAAGCTGCAAAACCAAACATCATGTAAAGGAATACTCGCCGGCCAACGGGCGTGGTTAGGGTGTGTATCGCTCGCTCAAAGAGCAACAGTACAGGAAAAATGGAAGAGAAAGATAGCAAAACCCGTTTCTATAATGCTCATACCATGCGTGCTTAACGCTCCAAACGTGAAAAGAGCCAAAGATGCACCTCAAACGCATATCATCGGGAAGCGCCCCATCTTCCGAAAGGCTGCTTCGACGTGGCAAAACTCCTTTTGTCATGACCATGACCATCAACAGTGCCCTCGACATTGTTGTTCGGACTAGACTCCATCTTCTCCGGATCCACAGCCCGCTCGATGCTATCTGCATGGATGGGCTTCAATCGAGGGATGCTCGGCAACGACTTATTGGTGTTGACACCGGTATGCTTCTCGGACGAGCTATGACTATATTGCTCATACGCGCGGTAGTCATCGGGAGACTCAGAGAATGCCGAAGCATTCGCATCCGAGGTAGCAGCGGTGTAACCAGAAGAGGCTCCGTTGACGGTGTCAAGATCGTGCAGCTGTTGAGACATGTTGCTTCGTCCACTCCTTCCACCGGTACTAGCGGCTTCGTTGTCTCGTTCCTCGACGACCGGTAGCGTCATCGAAGGGCCGCCACCGCCTCCCCCAGAATTGTTGCCACTATTTGGACCGCCTGTAGGTGATTTCACAGCCATGATTGTTCTGTCAGGTAATGTGTCCTCACTTCGGCCATGCCGCTCACTCTTATCCGCTTGCTTCTGCGCTTTATACATGGTCTTATCGACGGGACTCTTGAGCCCTTCCGTATTCTGCATATCCGCTGACGATCGATTTGTCTCACTTGAAGCAATATGCCCGCTGACGCCTGGAAGATCGACACTCTGACCTTGACTCTGCGACGCTCGCTGAGCGCGTCGTTCTACTTCTTCCCTAGGCATAGTGACCCCCTTGATGAAGTTGACAAACCGCTGACCGTACTGAACCGGAGGTATCGGTGATATTTGAGATGCATTATCTCTCAGACCCTTCCAAAAATGCTCTCCTTTCTTGACGATACCGTACTGCATGCGAGTCAGTGATTATTTCCACGGATTTTCGTACAGAATACACTTACATGTGTAAGACAGTCAATAATACCAAGGTAATAGATCTCCTCGCCTTGACTCCCATCTTCGTGCGTCGCACTGAACCCACCATCGTCACTATAAAAGACCTTATCCTTACGATCATCGAGCATCTCTTCCGGCATTTTTGACTGTGACATTCCCATTGGAATCGGTTTCTCCTTTCGTAATGTCTTACGAAGTTCTTGAGCCTGTCGAAGAGTTTCCATACGTGAAGGGGTCCGACTAAGCTGTGCCATGGCCTCTTCCGTTGGCCTTTCTCCACCAGGCTGGAACACCTGCAGAGTCTTGTCACGCAATTTTTCTTCATTGCCCTTTTCTAGATCATGTATACCCACGAGTAACGAATAATCCATGATCTTGAGGCGTTGCAACAAGGCCACATCCCTTTCCATCTGCCTGATGAAAACCTCTTTCTTGCCGGGTCCGAATTCAAGGTGAAGATTGCGTCGGAGCCAATTTAGATCCTTCAGAGTCGCCCGTGGATTCTTCTCCAGATCTTCTTCCCTGAAATCGCGGCCCACCGTCGAACCTTTCAGATCAAAGGTTTGGTGAATATCGCGATGGGGTGGAAAGAGATTGTTCATAACCACGAAGTGAATTTTTCGTCCATAAGGAATTTTGACCCGATGAAGGCCATAGAACTGTGAGATAAGGGTATTGGGATTGTCGCATATATGCTGATAGTAGTCTTTGAGAATTTTGCGGAGCAATTTGTGCTCGGCGTGATGAATTGTCTTGATGATATACTTGTAGTCCCTTGAGAAATAGAAAAAACTGCCGCTCTTCCCGGGTGACCCAAGCTCGGATAGAATGTATTTGCTGGTTAGGGACATCAAGTAGTCGGCAGGGTCGATACCAAACTTCGCACGCAAGTGCCGAAAAACCCACGGAGCATAGTCTTTGAATTTGAAATCATATTTGGCTGAAGGAGTAAGTTCATTACCGGTGCTGCCGCTTGTTAGTCTGAGTGAAAAGGTCAACCTGCAAACACTCACATGTCAAACGAGAACTTGTGCCTGGCGTTGAAGTCTGCGTCCGTCAACTCTCGATCCATCTTCGCGTTCGTCCTTGACACAGTAAACCGAATACCTGTCAACATGTTGTATGCTGTCACGAAGTTGACGTGTCCTTGGTCTACCTTTGTGCCAACAATGACACGGTCATCATCCTCGTCTTCTTTTCTTCTTCTTCTGCTTGCTCTTTTCTGCCTGATGGCCTCTGTCCACCTCAATGCATCTTCATCCTGTGGTACCTCATCCAGATGTAGATCTGAAGCTATCGATCTGGTCGTTCTCCTAGCAAGTCCCAGAGAAGCTCTTCGATATGAAGGATGAGTAGGAGATAGGCGCCCAGAGTTTGACGGCCCATCTTCTGCCGGACCAGACGTAGAGAAGGAAAAGTCGCGAGATGTTCTGGTCGTCGATACTCGTGGGACCTGAAGTGTATGGCGATGGGAAAGGCGTGGATGCGCACTTCCGGTGGAAGTCGAACTGATTGTCGGTTGTAGTGCAGTACTGGTTGGGGGAGGGGGTGATGAATGACGGTTTGACGTATGTGATGGGACATTTAAATAATCTGTTGGCTCACCCCCTAATTGATCGGGAGTCATGGATGAGATGCCTGTGATTGGTGCAGTGGTCGACTCAAGTGATTGCGACAGAGGAGAAGCAGCTTGATCACCGTTTGTCATCATTCGTCCACTACTAACTGATTGCCGTGGAGAATATTGAGCGGTACCATTGGGTTGCAATCCACCAAAATAGTCACTTCCCGCATACTTTGAGGCATCTCTCGGTGTATAATTGCTTCTTTCATTGTCTGCGTATTTGCTCTTCACACTGGACATTGATTGAATGCTGCCTGCTTTCGAATGTGATCTTTCCCGACCACGTATGCTGCCATTCGGTGTGCCGTTGGATAAAGCATGAAGATTCTGATTCTTCAAAGCTGCTCTATATTGATCCGAACGTTGATCTGCGAAACCCGTGTCTGCGCCGCCATTCGTGAGAGTGAAGACACCCCCTAGAGATTTGTCATTCGACTTCCGCGGTAAATGATCGAACGATGAAGCGGCGCTTGTTGTCTGCTGTTGGAATAGATTCTCTCCAGCGAAAGCAGGCATATCGAGCGGAAGTCACAGCTAAAGCTGGACGAAGGGATTGGCGCTGTAACTATATCGGCATTGAAAAGAAGGTGCGTGGGATGCCTAGGTAGTGTCTGGGTGTCGCAATCGTCTTAACGGAAGGGTCTGGCCTATCAGATTTTGCGGAATCAGGGAACAAAAAGACGGCTGGCCATGCGGTGCTGAGAGCATCAGATGTTTGGCATCATCCGAGCAGAGTCGTCGTAGAATGCGTTGTTTAATTGTTGTCGCCGTCGTAAGTATGTTTGAGCATTAAAATCAAACAATAGTCATGAAGAGTATCCAGTCGGATATTGGAGTTGGGCATTGTAGCTTGTTCGTAACCCTGTCCAGTTTCCCTTAGTGAGTCTAATCGGGAGGAGTCTCGGAGATTCCAAATGACATCGACAGCCTATCTGATCACATGCACTTCAATACTCGTCAACCGTCCACGATTTTCACTGTTGTTGATTTCACTATCCCTGATTGCGATCCCATCATAGTACTATTGTACCTACACGCTTTGACGCAACTCATTTTCGTTTTAACCGTATAACTCACCATGGCTATCTCATCATACGGAGAAGCAGATCAACGATGCTTAATATGATTATATCGACTAACAATATGCGACATGTCCCTTTCTGGTTGTAGTCACCTATCAGACAAACCAAAAAAACAAATGGATGGATCAAGTGAAAGCCGTGAAGCCTCTGATGATTCTCGATTGACAAGTCAGAACAGTCAGATGTGTCCATCCTGTACATGTCACCCTAAAATATGAATACAGCAAGTTCCCATGTTCATGCCTGTCCATTCGCCGTGAAAAAGGAATCAAACGCCATATAATCTCTGAACACATAGATCCTACCGTCCACAACAGTCGTGACCTCCTGCCCACCGTGCCCCAGCCAGGAAGGGGGTATCTCAAAGTAATGCCTGGCCGTAGGCCGTGACGCGCGCATATGTACGCGTCGACACCGAGACAGTAAGTCAATACGATCATGGCCAAACGCGCTTTTACCCAACAACTCCGGCTGACCCCCATCCCCTCTGACCATAATCGAAGACGCGTAATCGTGAAGCTGTGTTTACACAACAAAAACAAAAGCAAAAAGTCCAGGAACTGGTCCTCTATGCAGCTGCTTCCGCCTTTGGTGTCGCTGATTTCTTGGCCGCGGCCTTCTTGGGGGCAGCCTTCTTAGGGGCGGCTTTCTTGGCTGTCGGGGCCTTGGTCTTCGCAACCCGTCCGGACTTGGTCTTGGTAAGTACCTTGGGTGCATCAACAACAGCAGGAGCCTGTGACTTGTCAGTGACCGGTATCTAAATGACGTGAAGCACAGCATACATCAGCTGGCTTTGAAGCCTTCTTTGCACGTGGCTTAGCTGTGTTGGCCTTGGTCTTGGAGGCCGGGGCCTTCTTCGGAGCAGCCGCCTTCTTGGTAGCGGGCTTCTTCTCAGCCTTCTCCTTCTTTGGTGCGGCGCTCTTCTTGGTAGTGGTGGCCTTCTTCTCAGTCTTCTCAACCCACAACAAATTAGCGGAAATGCCGAAAAGAGGGGTTCAACTGACTGACCTTGACTGGCTTAGCAGCGGGCTTAGGCTCCTTCTTTGCAAGTTTCACTGGACCAGAGGCACCTATTGGTATGTCAGAAAGTTTGATTCGACACGCGTGGCAACAACAAGAGACTCCTTGCTACTGGATTGGCACGTTCGGGACACAACATACCCTTGGGTTGAGTGAAGTCACCCTTCTCAACACCAGACTTGATAGCCTTGTTGAACTGAGCATCGAAAGTCGCTCCAGTGGCCGGGATCTTGTTGTTGGCCTGAACGTATTTCTTAATCGCTTGACGGCTGTTTGGCAAGTCAGTCTCTGATATAGGTCAAGTATGATATACTATCGTGGATGTATAGTAAAGATATATGCAGAGGGAATCACTGGCTTACCTGCTACCGTTTCTCTCCTTGAGCTGATTCGGAAGACGCGTTAGTATATCCACATAATGTTTTGACAAGATATCGAAGGATGCGATCAGGCCCTTCCGGAGTGATCGGGCGTGCAATGAAGTAGAATCAAGGCGACAACAAAGTCGCAATGGCGCAAAGCGTGTAGACTTACGTTGAGAATAGCTTCCTTGATCATGTCTAGATAAGCAAGTCAGCAACGGTACGCGACTCCAAAGCAGATCGAAAGAGACTGATCGGACGCGTCATGGTTGAGATATTGACGTGGATACTGACCTTTGTAAGAGCCATGGCTTGGAGCGGCAGCCTTCTTGGAGGTGGTTCCAGCAGCTTTCTTTGGTGCCATTTCGAATCGGATGAGTTGGAAAGCAGATAGAATATCCTTTTGATTATAGATGAATTGGATGGACAAGTCGATATAATTGGCGACGGCGTGGTGGTGGTGTAAAACGCTGATGTTGTGGGAGGGAGAGGAAGGTCGAGGGCAGGTGCTCTCTCGCGCGCGGGGAAGACGTTTGTTTATGAGAACGGGCGAGGTGCATCATTCATGGGTGGATGATCTGGGAATGCGCACACTGTTCCTCCACTGGGCTCGCTCGCTCGCTCCCTCTGACAGTCCTAAGCTTAAGGTTACCCGCTTCGGTTACGTGCCCAGCAGAGCAGACAAACCCTCTCACCCACCTCAAGCAGCATCATTGGTTCCCCCCTCCCATCGACTCCCTGGGCACACTCACGCTCCTCCTCAAAACTGTTAGGCCATCTTTTAATTACCTGGACGTCCTTGACTAAACCTTCTCCGAACCTCGTTCGCAAGGGCAGATTTGCTTCCTCCCGTGATATCTGGTAATTATGCTACAGTAACAGGACCGGCACCTACCTAACCTAAGGCAAAGGATCTCTCGGCGGGTATGATGGTCATTGGTTCCAGCGTCAAATCACAGCAGACCGCACGGCCCATAGCAACTAAGCAAAAAGCGATGAATGCTGAGATCCGTCTCCATTGCCGTTACCGTCCATGTAGGTTATTTAGGTTGTTGTTCAGCATGGTAACGAAGTGCAATCGCAGTTTGGACACCGTAATGCTGAACCACTTCATGCTAACTGATACAATCTTCTGCTATGATGATTATTTATGTGTACCTTAGATACGACGAGAAATGCTAAGTGCTGCATGCTCTCTTCGCAATTTACAAACTCCCTGTTGCTGCTCAGGAGACTCACACCCTATCCAAGGTCCTTTGGTCACATGTGCACCCTGAGCTCATGAATCATGATCCGATCAGGTCACCCCCCATCTCCACCGCTGTTCTCAGGCTCTGCGCTATGTGGTCTGCTTCACATCTTGGACATGGTAACCTGCTGCCCATAAATCTAATATTGCAGACGTACCTATACATAACTCATCCGATCTATGGTGAAGGCGGTAACGTTGCATGATTGGAATGCTTGCTGTCAATTCTCAGTTCATCGGATTCACTGGGGTTACGAAGTAATACACTTCAGCTTGGCTCTTCATCTGATAGTGATACACAACAACAGTGCTCGGTGCGCTTTACCAACAGGATCTGCTGTTGCTAGATTCTGCATCTGTAGTTGGAACCTTTGTTGCAATTACCGTATCGACGATCTATGAGGTATTCGCAGCGTTATCGGCTCATTGCAGGTAAGGCGAGTCTGGGCGGTTTTGGTGTTCATCGTTAGATAATCGAGATAAGCTCTTCGCGCCGGCCGCATCGCCAGATCAGACCCTTCGTCTCCCAGATTCAATGTTGACATCCAGAAGCATTTCTTTTGATCTTGAACGAAAGCGAGGTGCGGAAGGCCAGTTGAAGGGATCAAATGATCTGATATACAATCTATATTAATTATACAAGCTTTGGTCGTTATCCGTCGTATGTTGGGCCCCAGATCAATGAATACGTATCGACGCCGTTCGAACGCCATCTGATCTGGTGGGTGCTGGCCCTTCCAGTTCCTTTCGCTCGCTCGGCAGGGACCACAAATGATTCCTCCTTACATCACGTCCCATCTTCGATCATTGAACTCTTCCCGAACCAATGCTATTTCATTCGTCTCTAACTGATGACGTCCAATCTCGCTCGAAAGGTCAATTGTGTAGCCGTCCACGTGAAAAAAATGTTGAAAATGTTTCCCACAATTGAGATGTTAGACCCTCACTTTCCCGCGTTCTAAAAGACGCTTTCCTGGAACTTTCTGTTGGCGACATGCTGTTCACCCTCGTTGATGGGCCTGAGGAGACATTCTTAGCTGGGCCTCAGAATTGTATTTTCCTCCTCTCCAACTTTAGCCGATTGTTACTGCTGTAGCTGCCATTATTTCACTCCAACTAGAATGATCGGGATTTTTTTCGCAACATTCTCCGTTCCATGTAGCTCGTCAATTCTGATTCGACCGCAGGAGTCAGGCCGCCACTCATCAACTTCAGCTCCAAGTTTTCTAATCCACTGATCTTCGATAATGCTGCAAGAGACGAGTCCAGTGGCACATTTCTATCCTTGGTTATACCAAGGCTCTCTCTCATCTCGTCCTCTGTTTCGATCTGAAGGCCTTCGAGAAATTCGATATCTTTGGGGCTGTAATCATCGTCATCAAATTGTAGAACATCATCCCATGACATCAGTGTGTCTGCTCCAAAACTGAGGGCTGCCCTTACGGCTGGATCTGACGGTCGTCGGGTTTGCGGATCCAGGGCAAGCTTTCGATGCCATTGTTCAGTTGTCCACTGGGTACCAGATCTATACCGGTATTCGACTGCAAGAGCTCTTGGGTTAAGCTGAGCATTGATGTAAGAACAGGTAGCGGCCCATTGCTCTTGGTCAGGTTGTTGATGTAATGGGGCACGGAGGATGAGGTTACTGAGCTGAGCACGAGCCAGGGGGTTCAGCATGTTGGCAAATGGAATCAAGGCTGAGAAGGCCTGCGTGAAATCGAGCTGCACTGATCTCCATAGTAAGGGAACTGTTTCTTCGTATAGTTGACGGTTCACTCTTAGTAAACCAACGTCTGGGCGCCTCGAGCGATGTAGCCGCATCCGATATTCGGTGATGCTACCATCCTTTTCTTCAGTGGGTATATGTAATGTCACTGGAGGATATTTCCGCGTAAATATAAGCCAGTCGGTGATTGCAGGGTCTCCAAATGTCCTGGGTGCCATTGACAGCAACGATAGCGCGGAAGGTGCCGGTGAGTCAAGCGCAAAAACAAGTTTGGTGGGCTCGCCAGGGAGGATGACATGTTCATATATCTGCAGTCGCAGTTCTAGAGGAAGGGAAAATAACGACGATTTTGCGGACGTGGTGGCCATAGTTGGGCCACTGGAAATTGTAGGCGCAGAGTTGGCGCTGTTGTGTCGTAGACTCTGACTGGAGAGACAAGCATAAGGATACTGATTGCCGACACCAATGTAGCGATCGAGATACTAACGAAGTGACTGGAAAGTTTGATAGTGTCGTGTTGACTATGGCGGTGCAAAGGATGGAGGTCGAAGCATTTAAAAAAGTCGAACTGATGTTGAGGTAACGTTACCACTGAGAGTCACGGAGATGACTTCCAATAAGGATCGTCAGTCAGATAAGATAATACTTATGGGATTTGCATCTGGAAGATTGGAAGTCAGCTTCACTCCGAACCAATGAATGACGACGAGTTTTATCCCGTAGAGGCCTGGCCTGGTCACTCGTGCTTTTTGTGTCATTGAAATACCAATCATTGAAATGTAACGTCATCCACCCCAAGATACTTGGATTGGCAGCTTACCTATACTGTCTCGCTGTTGTTACTAGTGGGAGCTTTCCTTATGCTTTCAGTAAAGATTGCTCTAGCGTCATATATCCAACTAAATCTTGGGGGAATTTCATGGGGGAGTTTCAGGGTCTCTGGAGGAAAGGGGAGCCCGGAAATGGTTGCTCGCTTAACGCTTCATTCAATGATGATTGGGACATTCAAGCATCTACCTTGAGCCCACCCAAAGATTCTACCTGTAGTTTAAATTGTACTCTTGCAGATGTCGTTTTCTATCTGTGGAATTATTATGTCTCGAAACCTCTTTAGAACAATGCCGAGAGGATGACGATAGCGTCAAGAATATCTTCTTCTTTCATTGAGCCAGCATGGTGCTCCGGTCTACGTAACAACAACGTTCTATCACTAGACTATATCGAGTTTAAGCGTCACCCATCTCCATCGCCCTGTCACGAGGCGTGGAACCGGCGAGAGCCACACGAATGTAGATCATCATGTCGTTCAACTCTGCTGACTGATGGATGAATCACCCGTCGAGGTCGAGCCGTCAATCGAAGGTTCGGAATCGATTCCCGTTCGTCATGCCTACTACGGACTAGGTAAGGTACATACCGATAGTACCATCTACTAGTGCACATCAACCTCACCGTACTATTACTGCTCAGTACTGTCACATGGTTGTCCTATCTCACCGTTCAATCAATCAATCGTCATGTCCCAAGAAGATGCCTCATCTTCATCCACGTATCTGCCTTACGAGGAGCCGGTGATCGACATAATTCTGATACAGTCCTCTTTTCTGGTTCTTCTGAACATCGCCAATTATGTCTTGGACCGCATTGTTTATTGTGGCCTCGTCGGTCAGATTCTCCTAGGAGTGGCCTGGGGTGAACCTGGGGCGAAATGGCTACCCCGGCATGTCCAGGAAGTGATGGGACAGTTAGGTTACCTTGGCTTGATCTTGATTGTCTATGAAGGTGGTCTCAGCATATCATTGCCTGCTTTAAGAGCCAACCTGCTCCTATCAACAGGCGTAGCTATCACCGGTATCGCTGTTCCTATAAGTCTCTCCTTTGTTTTGATGCCCTTGATCTCGGCCACAAAATTGCAGGCTTTTGCAGCAGGAGCCGCACTGTGTTCAACAAGCCTAGGAACCACCTTCACCGTCTTGGGAACTAGTGGTCTCGCAACCAGCAGGCTGGGGGTGATTCTCTCTAGTGCTGCTATGCTGGACGATGTGGTAGGTCTGATCATGGTTCAGGTAATATCTAATTTGGGTGGTGGGAAAATCGAGCCCATGACGGTAGCCCGCCCTATCATTGTTGCTTTGGGCTTGGTGGTGGTGCTGGTCATGGCTTGTCGCTTCGTCATTAAACCTGCAATATTTGTTGCGAACAAAGGGCTGAAAAATCTCGCAAAGAGAGAAGACTTATCGTGGGGAAGCACTAAGCATGCAAAGCTCGTGTTGCATATCCTGATTCTGGTTGGATTTGTAGCTGGAGCTAGCTATGCAGGAACGTCAAACCTCTTCGCAGCGTATCTTGCCGGTGTTCTTGTCTCGTGGATTGACGGGATGGATGGCATGCACGGTGCAACAGGCCCAGAACTATACCACGAATATCTTGAGATCGCGGTGGAGAAAATATTGAAACCGTTCTTCTTCGTAAGTCAACCCTCTTTATTGTACGTATATACACTGACCTGGATTGTAGGGTTCAATCGGATTCTCCATCCCAATCTCTCGAATGTTCCTTGGCCATGTATTATGGAGAGGCCTCATCTACTTCATCCTCATGGCCACGGGCAAAATGGTTTGTGGATTTTGGCTTCTGCCATGGCCATCAGCGTTTTTGTGGCTCGGCCGAAAAGGCGATAAACCTACGGACCATAACCAACAATTGAATCGACGGTCAAAACATAAGAAGGTTGTTAAGACAGATGGAAGTCAGACTGTGGAACAGCCTGAGTCGAATCTTAAGCTGGAAGGGGTCAGCAATCAACCGCAACATGCACTTTCTGCTCGTGATGTTGGACGATCGCATTCTACATCGTCTCCTGGCAGAATCTCGCCTGTTCAGCAGCGCCAAAGTATGGCAAATATGTCGTCGAAACGCTCTCCACCCACAGCGAGAACCGCGTCTCTCTATCCTGCCTCCATGCTCGGCTCTGCCATGGTTGCCAGAGGAGAAATTGGCTTTTTAATCTCCTCTCTCGCCGAGAGCTCCGGAACCTTTTCAGGTTCTTCAACCCGAAACAATGAACCTTCCGAGCTCTACCTTATAGTCACGTGGGCAATCATGCTATGTACTATCTTGGGACCGATAGCAGTCGGTGTCCTTGTGAGAAGGGTCAGGCGGTTGCAAAGTTCGGAAAGACAAGAAGCGGACGGTCGTCAGGATCCCCTTGGAATATGGGGCTTCGTTTCAACCTGAAAATTCTACCCTCCATGGGGATCTTCCGAATCATAGCGTTCGTCACGACAATTATAGTAGTAATTACTTATGAAATTCCCCAACCCCATCTCGCAAACCTTTTTCTCAACTTCCTTTCAACGGCTATCCACCTACCTAGGTCAGAGTATCTACTCTCGCCGCTCATGCCGGCCACGATGCGAATCCCGACCTTAGGGAGGCAACTAGGGAATCGAAAATCCCTAGTTCGATGTATCTCCTCATGGACCAATTTGCCGGTTCACTCACCTATATATATATATATATATATATATGTAACCTCAATCTTTGCGTGCGTGTAAATAAATACCTTCCAATCTAAAGGTGCCAAGTGTCACATGAGGTTTCTAAGCGTCATCTACGTGAAAATTGGAAGACACGAAAAGGAAATGTTCTTGGCCTACTTCATAGACTAAGTAAGGGACGGGATGTTTCTGTATCACGATTTTTTATATAGTACATATAATGAAGATAGGGAGCGGTCAAGATGCTTCTTGCTGCTACTAATAGCTTATGTACCAAGACGACTCTTGCGAGAAGGTGAGTAGGTATGTACATGCCCATTGAGCTATTTCACCGTGCTTGAAGTCCGACTTCGGGGCTCACGATAGATGTGAGACGTCGTCTAAGATTTCCAAGCTTGTCTGCTCTGCCTAGCAGCTGCGAATGCTGGTCTCCTGGTCGATGTATGGATTTCCTGGTCTTGGATTGTCAGGCTACTGCAAAATAGTGATGTCTCTCCGCAAACTATCTATGCCTGTGGCTACAAGGCCCTCGGGTCGGACATGACGGAACGAAGTTCTGACTCTGTGTACGCAGCGTTCGGCAAACGTACCCCTTTGATCTGTCGTGCGGAAGGTACCGCAGCCTTTGAGACAACCCGCAGGCCTCGATTCCTGTGTCTGGCACTACTAATATTGGTGATCTGTAAGTCCGTTTTGTCGCTTGGTGATTGTGACTCTCTTGGGGAAATACCCCTACTACTCGCGCGAAGTTTCCAAACAACAACGGATCAAAGTAGCGTTCGTGAATGAGATCATTGGAGTGGTAGGTGCTGATGAGTCTACCCAGGTGACTCCGCAACGTGAGAAATCGTGTATGCCTAGGTCCCATGTAATTCATGATTTAGCCTTCTGCAAGCTCAACCTCAAATCATCCCAGTTCATGCCGTCGATTTTTGGTCCCCTGTTCCGGTCTATGGCACCAATGCCACCATGATCCCTGCCCATAGCGATGCGTCTGATGATGATGGTGTCCTTTGCGTTTTGGCATTGCGCACCTTGACCGTACAGGAGACATTCTTCGAACCAGGCCGCTTCCTCCGGTGTGAAAGGGAGGGCCACCAGCTCTAAAGCTCGAGCGGCCCGCTCTTCTCCATTGCCTTCTGAATGCACGAATACCACGAGCTTTTCGAAGAGGTCATGATGCTTGTCTTCTGATAATTTCTCGGCAAATGTATAGGCCTCAGTAACGCTCGCTTTAGCCAGCAGAATGAAATAGGCTTCCAAGACCTTATCGCTTGCCAGCGGCGGAGAGATAGTAACGTAGTAACTCATAGCAAGTCCATCTCCCGGATCCTCATGCTTGATTAGAGTCCAGAGGATCTCATCGGTGAAAGTTGGTGTCAATGAAGGGTCTGTAAGGTAATCCACCGCATTCGCGAGATGACCACGGTCAAGCTCCCATAAACCTGTGATTAGGATCAAGTATTTTGAAGGAAGATACACCTGCCGCACAAACTGTTGATCGATATTCGACAATTGGCGCGCACAGTCTTTGAGGATGTAATAGAGCAAAGCGTGTTTCTGATAGTCGGCAGTGGTACTCTTGACAATCTTATTGAAAAGGTTGCGTAATTCTCCATTAGAGGCTGGTGGATACTGCTTGGTCACTTTCCAAAGTGAATGTCAGAGCTGAAATTTCATCACATTGCTGGTAGATCTGCTAATTCTCACCATTCTTGAGTCCAATGCTCTCGAGGATGCGGTCGAAGAATAGCTTTCCTTCAAACACTTTCCGTCGTGTTCTAATCTGCTCAACGGTCTTCGGATCGTAAGAGTACCCCGACTTTTGTTGGAAGACAGTATCGAAGCTCATCCAATCCAACATCTTGAGATCGTCGCTATGACTGTCTTATACTCCTTGATTTCCAAAAGGTTCCGATATGAGGCGTATCTTGATCGACATCGCGACAAGCTTCTCCACATTGAATATTTGGGGAGTTGGAGTAATTGTTGATGCACGCTTTCCCGATAAGGATAATTGTTGATTAGAGACACTCGCGTCGGCGGATCTTTAACACTTTGACAGTCATCGCCATCGGTCAGCAATAGGCAGAATCCCATCGAAATGGCATCAATTTCACCTACTCGACCGTCGCGGCGGGTGGCAAGACGCAATGTCATTGTAGAAGAATCAGACGAAGAGACGATGACACCCAAGAAAGTAGACGAGCGTGAAGAGGAAGAATTCACACCAGCACCGAAAAGAAGCCCACGAAAACCTGCAGAAAGACGGCGGAGGACTATCGCAGATGTCACAGCTTCTGCCAAAGGGAGCACCAGGACTAGGAGGACACTACAAAGCGAGAACATTGAACCATCGCAGATTTTTGAACCTGACGAGACTGTTGTACCCGATGTGCCTGCGTCACCATCAAAGCGAGCATCGCCGCGTAAGCGACAAAGTACAGCTTCACGAACAAAACGCATGTCTGTTGCACCAGAAACACCAGAATTGCCTCCTCCACTACCGACACCCGCACCATCAATGTCACCGGAGCCACAACAACGTGAGAGTACTCCTCTGGCAGATATTACGGCTCAGGCAATCAATACCGATGTCACTTCTCCGCCAGAAGAGAAACCTACTGCCGCAATAAGTCAGGTAGAAGTCGAGAAAATCAATCCGATGACTACCGTCCTGGAAAAGCCGATGGACATCGTTATAAAGGCTAGAGCTACAGCTGTACCGGTTGTCGAGGAACAGACAGGGCCAAAACCTCGAATGGTCATTGATCGACTGGTGATGACAAATTTCAAAAGCTACTCTGGCAGACAAGTCGTTGGGCCATTCCACGTCTCATTTTCATCCGTTGTTGGCCCGAACGGGTCAGGCAAGTCGAACGTCATTGACTCATTGCTCTTCGTTTTCGGTTTCCGCGCGAGCAAAATGAGACAAGGCAAGCTTTCAGCACTTATACACAATTCCGCACAACATCAAGACCTTGACTTTTGTGAGGTCGAGGTTCACTTTCAAGAGATCTTGGATCTCCCACATGGTGGCCATGAAATATTACCAGATACAAGGCTGGTAGTTTCCCGAAAAGCTTTCAAGAATAACTCGAGCACCTACTATTTGAATGGAAGGACAACAAATTTCACGACCGTCACAACTCTGCTCAAGGACAAGGGTATTGATTTAGACCATAAACGGTTCCTTATTCTCCAGGGAGAAGTGGAATCCATTGCTCAGATGAAGCCGAAAGCAGCTACTGAGCATGATGATGGTCTTCTAGAGTACCTTGAAGATATCATCGGGACTTCGAAGTATAAAGCACCAATTGAAGAAGCGGCAGCAGAGGTCGAGACGTTGAACGAAGTTTGTGTAGAGAAGAATGGCCGTGTGCAGCACGTTGAGAAAGAGAAAAACAACCTAGAGGACAAGAAAAATAAAGCGCTTGCATATATCAAGGATGAGAATGAGCTTGCAGAGAAGCAGTCTACACTATATCAGATCTACATTGCTGAATGCGAAGATAACGCATTTGTCACCCAGGAGGCCATAGATGAAATTCAAGGCCAGCTGAATTCAGAACTCGAAAAACACGCCGGCAGTGAAGACAATATCAAGTCGCTTGAAAAAGCCTACAAAAAGGCCGCCAAGGACTACGATGCGACAGAAAAGGCTACACAGGAAATGACAAAAGAACTTGCGAAGTATGAGAAGGAAAGTGTCAAACATGAGGAGAGGAGAAAATTCATCGTTGGAAAGCAAAAGAAAGCCGAAAAAGCGGCGACCACAAGTCGCTTATCAGCATCCGAGGCGCGGAGCTTGGTTGAGAAACACAGCGACGACATTGACAACAAAGGAGCGGAGATTGAAAAGCTGGAAGAGGAAATGGCGGAAGAAGAGCAGGAATTGGTATCAATTCGAGAGTCTCTCAAGGGCAAGACTCAAGGTCTATCCGACCAAATTGCCGTCAAACAGAAGTCACTGGAGCCCTGGAAGGCGAAGATCAATGACAAGCAATCCGCAATCGCCGTAGCTCAATCAGAGTTGGACATCCTTCAAGAAAAGGCAAATGCAGGCACTGTGGCCTTGGAAGAGGCTCAGTCGAAAATCGAGATCATTGAGAAAAGCATCTCGGAGAAGTCTGAGGAAATTCAACGACGGCAAGCAGAAAAGCATCGCCTGGAAAAGGATGTACGAAAGATTCAAGATGCTCTGCAGAAGCTTGCCAGCAGTGAGCCAGAAGTACGAGCACAGATCTCAGGCGCCAGGCAGAAGGCGGACGAGGCCCGAGCAAGCCTCGCCAGTTCCCAGAACCAAGGCAACGTCTTGAAGGGTCTCATGAGGCTCAAAGAATCTGGGCGAATTGAAGGCTTCCATGGACGGCTCGGAAACCTTGGGACAATCGACCAGAAGTATGATGTTGCAATCTCAACAGCTTGCCCATCATTAAATAATATGGTTGTAGACAACGTTGAAGTTGGACAACAGTGCATTGAATATCTCAGAAAGAATAACCTGGGACGTGCCAATTTCATTCTGATCGACAGACTGGCTAAACGGGACCTGTCTCCCATTTCGACGCCTGAGAATGCTCCTCGCCTGTTTGATCTTGTCAAGCCCAAAGACGACAGACTTGCACCTGCATTCTTTAGTGTGATGCAGAACACGCTGGTTGCGAAGGATCTGGAGCAAGCGAATAGGATAGCCTACGGTGCCCGAAGGTGGCGCGTTGTCACGCTTGATGGGCAGCTGATTGATGTCTCAGGTACAATGAGCGGTGGAGGCACAAGGGTTGCCCGAGGAGCGATGTCGGCGAAGCTTGTGGCTGAAACTACAAAGGAGCAAGTAGAAAAGTTAGAGCTTGATCGTGATCAACTCGAGAAGCAATTCCAAGCTTTTATGGACAAGCAAAGGGAACTGGAAGGTAACCTTCGGCAAAAGCAAGAGGAACTCCCCCAAACCGAGACGCTGTTGCAGAAGTTGAACTTGGAGCTTGAGAGCAGCAAACGCAACCTCACCGATGCTCAGAGAAGGGTTCAAGAATTGGCAGGAGAGCTCAAGAATAACAAGACTGATGATAGCCAATTGAAGGCTCTCGAAAAACACATGGCTAGCCTGCAGAGAGAACTCGACCAGCTCCATGCTCAAACTGCAGGTATTGAGGACGAAATACATGCACTCCAGGATAAGATCATGGAAGTAGGAGGAGTCAGACTAAGAAGTCAGAAAGCCAAGGTCGACGGCCTCAAAGAGCAGATAAATATGCTAAGTGAGGAGGTCTCGAGTGCTGAAGTGGCGAAGACCAAGAATGAGAAACTTAAAACAAAGCATGAAAAGGCAAAAGCTGATGCCGAGAAGGAACTTGAAGCCCTGGAGAGGGATGCCGCAAAGCTCGAAGCAGATATCGAAGCACAATCGGCGGATGCTTCAGGATCAAAAGCCCGAGTGGAGGAGGCACAGCATGCACTCGAGATCAAAAAGGACGAATTGTTAGATTTGAAGAAAGACCTCGATGAGCGCACCGCCGAGCTGAACTCTACACGTGCCGTCGAGATAGAAATGCGCAATAAGCTTGAAGAAAACCAGAAGGTATTAGCCGAGAACGAAAAGAAAAATCGTTATTGGCAAGAAAAGTTGTCTAAGCTGGCATTACAAGACGTCGCGGACCTCGAGGGTACTGATGACAAACAGCAAGTGTCTGAAGACGAAGTTCGTGCCGACGAAAACATAGAGGGAGAGACTCAGGCACAAGAAGAGAAAGTTTCCGGAAAGAATTTGCCTACATATACCAAGGATGAGCTGCTGGATATGTCGAAAGACAGACTCAAGGCTGCTATCGCAGCTCTCGAAGAACGCACACAGAATGCATCTATCGATCTCTCTGTTCTCGCCGAGTACCGACGCCGTTGCAATGAGCTTGCTGCTAGGACAGCGGACCTCAGCTCCGCTCTTGCAACGCGTGATGCAGCCAAGTCTCGTCTTGATCAGCTTCGTACCCTTCGGCTTACGGGCTTCATGACCGGCTTTTCTCAGATCTCTCTTCGATTGAAAGAGATGTACCAAATGATTACCATGGGTGGTAATGCTGAATTAGAATTGGTGGACAGTCTCGACCCCTTCAGCGAAGGTATCCTCTTTTCGGTCATGCCACCTAAGAAGTCATGGAAGAATATCAGTAATCTGTCCGGTGGCGAGAAAACCTTGAGTAGTTTGGCTTTGGTGTTTGCTCTACACCATTACAAGCCGACGCCTTTGTATGTCATGGACGAGATTGATGCAGCCTTGGATTTCAGAAACGTAAGTCATTTCTTTGTCGTCTTTTCTCTTTTGTTTTGATCGAGATGCTAATAGCAAGGGTGACAGGTTTCAATCGTGGCCTCCTATATCAAGGAACGTACTAAAAACGCGCAGTTCATTGTCATCAGTCTACGGAACAATATGTTCGAGTTGGCAAGCCGTTTGGTCGGGATATATAAGGTCAATCACATGACAAAAAGCGTTACAGTCGAGAACAAGGATTACATTGCTTTGCAGAGGTAACATGTTGAGGTTGCAAGAAAGTATGATTGATGGCTGTCATGATTCTATATGCATATTGATGTTGGGTGGCAAAGGACGGAGTTTTAGGTAATCGAGGGACGTATAGCATTTTGAACAACGTACTACGGTCTGGAGGTGGTGGCATGGATTTGTATGAATACAACTAATACCATTCAAGGCTTGTTTTCTGCGAAAAGATTGGCCGAAGTTTCCACCACTGATTCCATAATCTCTTGGTCCTTTTCTTTGCGTGAATCTGAATCAATCAGCTCGCTAATAGAGTGTGATGGCGGAGCAATGTCATTGGTGTTGTCACTATTGCCAGTCTGTGCCAAAGCCTCCTTAGGTATGAGATTCTCGTCGCTTTCGATTTCGTCAACAGTAACCCCGACATCTCCTTCACTGACAGATTGTCCACTCTTCTGATGCTTGAGTGTTGCCCCTTTCCTCTTTGGCATCACTTTGGTAAAAGCCTCGCCCCAGTCTCCGCATTCCAGCCACCGGATCATGATCTCGCAAACATGATTTGTCGCGAGCACTGTGCGGCTCTGCATCGACATGTATTCGCCTATCGGAAGCTTGGCCGTTCTAAGAGGAGCGCCTTGAGATGTGTCGGCTCCGGCGTCACGGGCTAGTCGGTAACAGATTCCTTTGTGTCGGTTCTTGTCGACTAGACCACCTATTATGTAAGTGGATTTAGGTGCGAGGTGTCTCAGCGTGTAGGGAGAGTCGGATGTCAAGTAGACGATTTCTCCTGGTGTACCGAGGGGTGGTAGTTCTTCGCTTGTGAAATTTTCTGCCGCTCCCATGTCTCGATCGGTAGCATTCTCACTGCCGTTCGCGAACGGTGGTGCATTCGACGCGAGAGCCCCAGCTATGGCACCTCCCTTGGGACCTTCCATCATATCTTTGGCCTTCTTGGCTGCTTCCATGAAACTTTCTGGCACGAAATCAATGCCTTTCCAGTTCTCATATTGGCGAGAAAGAGCAGTGTCAAATCTGTCTTTCAAGGTACCGCCCCAAGAACTCACCACTAAGTGTGCTTGGAACGGGGCACGGTGGTTGTCGCTATAACAACGAGTGAGCTGCGAGCCTAGCGATACTAACTCGGAACCGTTCATAAGATCATTGAACTGGCAGTCTAGTAACAGTGTCACTGGTAAAAGAGTTGGACGTAGGCGTTGTTTCCCTTTAGGGCTCGAATGTCCTCCTGTGACGCCTCTTTGTTGCCTGTCCGCTAATCTTTCTGTACGCCTTCTTTCCTTTTTCTCTTTGGCTTTCTGCTTCCGTTTGGCTTTGCGATCCTCGCGACCAGCTTCCCATAGTTCGTCCCGTCTTAATTTCTTGAGCTGATTTTTAGACAACGGTTTGGCTTGATCTACGCCTGTTAAGGTTGGGTCAATTTCAACCTTTACGTCTTCGCCATGGTGGCCATCCTCAGCGTCTGAATTAGAGCTATCCGAGCCATTTTGTTCTTTCACACTTTTGGGATATGGGCCTGTGCTGATGGTGGGCTCGCCCGTGGCAGCTTTCGAGGGCAGAGAGATGCCTGAAGATCCGTCCGAATCCTTAGCTTGGCCATTGTCCAGCTTTCTTAACTTCTGGGGTCTTTCTTCGGCCTCCATTGTCTGTTGAATGTTGAGTCTCAATATCGCTTCATGTTGCGAGAAGGAATACTTTTCTGATGTGACCTTAAAATTCCAACCAATCAGAGGGGCTAAATTAATGCTCATAGTTTGGAGGCTTGGCGTTATCCATTGACTTCACAGCTTCAAACCCGCGGATCCTATTACAAACATACAACATCGTCAGGTATAACCATTGCCAAACATGCCTCAGGATATGCCCCCGGTGGGCGGCTACAATGCCGTCCAGTACAAGGTGAGCACTGTCTAAATAACATGGATCTTTCGAGTTGCTAACGTGAAGCGTGTAGAGAAACATACCTGTCCGTGGTTTCCGACCTTCGATCTATCTGCTCGGTATGGGAGTTGTCATGGCCTATGGGTGGAGGCAACTATTCCTGGGGATCAGAGAGAGAAAGTACGTGCAGAAAATGATTGCCCGCCCTCGTGCGGTATCACCTGGAAATGCGCTTGTCTGACTTCTACTTAGTGAACTTGCGCGCGAGAAGATGTGGTCTAGAATATATTTGACACCATTGCTACAAGCGGAAGAAGACAGAGATCAGGTCAGAAGATACTATGCCGACAAGGAAAGGGAGAAGGCATTATTGGGAACTGAGACCAGCGCGTACAACAGTGACAGGTATGTCTGGACCAACAACACTTTCACACACTTTTCGCCCTTGAAAGTGTCCAATGATCATTTTGCCATAATCTGGCGGATGCTGACATCTTTTGAATTAGGTTCGTCAAGCCTACTTTCGCATACACACCCAGCGAGGTCACCAAATAGACGATCGGCAGCTTGGCCCACCTGCGTATACTGTCGCATCAGGTACCAGCAAGAAAGTTGTGTTCATTGGCAAACTGGCGTTTATCTTCATCTTGGGAATGTATATATGATAGCGAAGAACAAGTGAAAAATCATAGTGAGCAACGTTTGGTCGAGTCGCCGAGGGAGAGCGTTCTCGAAACGGAGAGGAAGTTCCATCGACGAAGGACTCGCTGCGCTGGCCCACTAGCTCCGGGGTCAGCGAACGTCAGACACTGGTTTCCATTTGCTTAGCATGTAGAAGGATTGACTGCCATCCTCTTTCGCGTCAGAGGCATATGTTTGTTGTTCAATACACAACTTCTGGACCAGAGATGTTCGCGATTGTGAACAATTGTTCATCGTATCCATTGGCTGGCTTCTAATGCAGATACTTGTTTCTATATAGGTGCTTGTCTCTCTTTACTGGTTTCTCCCGTAGTACAATCTATAGTTGAACCAGTATATATTGCTTGTAGGACAGTCTGCTTCATGAAACTTCTGTCAAGGTGCCATCGTGACGCCTTCCGTCTTCGTAGGAGAGAAGATGCTTAATCTCGAGAGAGGCTTTCTTTGCGATGGATAGTCACTGAAGGTATATCATATACAAGTATGGCTTCTAGTCTATATTGAATTGCTTAGCATAACAAGTGTTGAAACGATTACGTGTGCCCCGGCTCCGTGACGTACCGATAATTGGAGATAGAGGGACACGGGGAAGCCCGCTCACCATAGACGTACTCCCTACCTATGATGTAGGCAGTATCATCACTCATACTCGCACGGCTAGATCGTACGAAACTGGCTGAAACGGCATTGCTAGAGTCAGCCTCCTCCGTCCATCCAGTCTGCCAGGTGAATTGCAGATTCCGACAACCGCATTTGCGTTACATCCGCCCACCAAACCTATGGCGTCAAGCTGACGGCGCCATACCTTTAATATGACTTCGAATCGCCTGCGAATTGACGGCACGAGATTTCGTGACACGCTGGGCCGTGAAGTCTCCTTCAGGGGTATCAACGTGAGTGGCGACTCAAAGCTGCCCCGAAGTCCGGATCTACCATCGCATGACCCAAATGGCTTCTTTGACGGAGACAATGTTTCTTTCGTTGGGAGGCCCTTCACTAAAGAGGAGGCACGAGAGCATTTTGGAAGACTGAAAAAATGGGGTTATAACCTTATTCGATATATTTTTACGTGGGAAGCACTTGAACATGAAGGTCCTGGGAAATACGATGAGGAGTTCATTGAGCATACCATCGTGATGCTCCGGATCGCGAAGGAGTATGGCTTCTATGTTATCATGGACCCTCATCAGGATGTGGTAAGATGTCTAGAATACCCTCTTGGAGTTCTTTACTCATAGCTGCAGTGGTCTCGCTTTTCAGGGGGTTCAGGTGCGCCGTTGTGGACGCTGTATGCCGCAGGCATAGACCCCAAGAGCTTCCTTAACACTCAAGCTGCCATGGTCCATAACACATATCCAGATCCAGCAACATTTCCGAAAATGATATGGAGCACAAACTACACTCGTCTTGCTTGCCAGACACTGTTTACTCTCTTCTTCGGAGGCCGGGAATTCGCGCCAAAAGCGATCATCGATGGTAGAAATATCCAAGACTATCTCACGGACCATTATGTCTCGGCGTGCGGGCACCTTGCTAAGAGGATTCATGAAGCAGGTGACCTCGAGCACGAATGCATAATTGGATGGGAGACCATGAATGAACCAAATCGGGGCTTAATCAGCGTTGCAGACTTGACCACATATCCACCAGAGCAGAAGCTGCACAAAGGGACCTCTCCGACACCTTGGCAAGCTATATTAACCGGCTCCGGCAGGCCATGCGAGATAGACACCTATGAATTCGGAAGCTTTGGCCCGTCCAAAACTGGTCGCGAGCTCGTTGATCCGGAAGGTAGGAAGATGTGGCTTTCACCTGATTCCGACATGGATTCAAAGTATGGCTGGAAACGTGACCCCAACTGGAAGCTTGGGGAATGCCTCTGGGCCCAACATGGCGTCTGGGATCCAGCAACGGATACTCTTCTCCAAAAAGACTATTTCTCGAAATCTCCTCGGACCGGCCAGAAGCTGGATTATGAAGCGTTTACCAACCTGTTTTACATGCAGCATTACCGTGCGTTTAGGGATGCTATCTGGAGCGTTTTTGAAGAGTCCTTCATGTTGTTGGAGCCACCTGTCCTTGAGATCCCGCCAACTCTGAAAGACACTCCTGACGATCATCCACTGCTTGTATTTGCTTCTCATTACTATGATGGTCTGACTCTTTTGACAAAGCATTGGAACCGTTTGTATAACGTTGATGTCTTTGGGGTACTGCGTGGTAGATACTGGGCTCCGGCCTTTGCACTGAAGGTTGGCGAAACGGCAATCAGAAACTGTTTGAGAGATCAACTCCAAGCCATCAGACAGGAAGGCTTGGACAACATGGGAGTACGCCCTTGCCTATTTACAGAAATTGGTATACCGTACGATATGGATGACAAGGAAGCCTACAAGACTGGCGACTACACAAGCCAGATACTCGCGATGGATGCAAATCATTTTGCGCTCGAGGGCAGTGGTGCAAGTGGATTCACTTTGTGGACTTATGCGGGAACGGTAAGCTCTGTTTCGAAGACTTGACGAGCTTCGCTAATTGCATTCTAGAACGACCACCAATGGGGAGATTATTGGAATGGCGAAGATCTTTCTGTGTTCTCGAAAGACGACAAAGAGCTGCCGCTCGAGCCACAACCAGACGTGCGGTCGGCAAATGCATCTACAGCTTCCCAGAATCCGACCAAATCGATCAATACCTCGAACCTCCAAGCATCACTCAAATCTCCTTCTATCTCCTCGGAACGTTCCAAGGAACCTGATGAACTCCGCTCTACACCGGGCTATCGGGCTGCCGAAGCGTTCGTCAGACCTTGGCCTATCAAAACTAATGGATCGGTACAAAAGTTCGGGTTTGACCTGAAAAACTGTATATTCACCTTCAGCCTCGACGCTGATAAAGCTACACCAGAAGAGCACCCCACAGAAATCTACCTCCCCGAATTCCATTTTTCTACATCTCAAACAAAAGTCGAGGTTTCCGGGGGAAAATGGACGATCTCAACGGATGAAATTGGCGGAGCCACCATGCAAGTGTTAAGGTGGTGGCATGGGGAAGGGGAGCAAAACATCAAGGTCCAAGGAGTGAAGAGGAGGCAAGGCGTATACATGGATCATGAAGCCGACGCTGATGAATTCGGGTATTTCGACCAATATCGAAAGATGACTGGTTGCCAGGTGATGTGAAAGACATCTGGCGTAGCTGTATTACGGACGGCATTGTATGGTTTAGTTTCGCTCTGCTCTTGAACTTTGATGGTAGCATTACATAGCATTGCGCTCTTCCCAAGGAGTGTTATTATCTCTATCGATGCACAGAATCCTTGGTATTGGGGTTTATGCTGTATAGACATATCACCTAGTGACGACCAAATACATCTATAATCATCATCGACACAGTGCACAGTTCCTCTCTGGTATCCCTCACATCTCCTTGCAGGGTATCCTGGGCTTTACCATTACATTTCACTGCTATGTCGGCCACCACTCTTGCTGTCATAATGGGTCAATGATAAACACGTACTAATTATCACTCATTTCCTCTCGGGCTCGAAATACCTTTTATAGCAGCAACCAATCCGAAGCCGCGGTAGAGACAGAATATCCGTGTTACAAGCTTCCTACTTCGAGTATAGGAGCATTTGAATCCTCACTGTATATTTGGGATATACTAATACTTCTCGACGGGATTTTCCACTTCCTTGTAGTGTTTGAATCACGATGGAGTTTCGGGCGTCTGGTGTGCCAATGTACCCTGATAATGCCTGGTCGATCCATGTTTCACCACTTCTTACCGGGCCTCGTTTACCACATTACAGTACGTACAGTGCAGATGTTCCTAGGTACTACGTATAGACATCACGATAAGGGCACCATCCATCCATGTCAGGGGACACTTGGCAACGATCATTAGTGTCGACAGCTCGACGGTGCAGAGACTGGCAGTTGATCAATGTTCGGCAAGAGATCTTGGTGGAGCGTTGGGTACCTACTGTACGCCATTGGCATCAGATATTACTACGTAAGTTAGTATTTGCATTGGTTACTATGGTAAGTACTGGAGTAGTAACTTATAACTTACATACTAAAATGACGTTACCTCTCTTTTTCCCTCAATGGCTTTGTCTGTATCCCCCCTTGGCAGCTTCCAGGTTTCTTTGTTCGAATTGGTGTTGATACAGAAAGCTATCAGTCATCATCATCTCGATAGATTTGAACACCACCTGCTCTTGTACCCTCTTCACCTTGAGGAGTAAATCGGGTGATTCAGACAAGGTTGGGCCGACAGGCAATTGTTATTGGAATATGATATGGGTCTTAAGGCTCAAGTTCCCACACTTGACACGATGGAGGGGAAAACAAGCCTAGGATGCGACTCCTTATCAATCATTATAATCAATCCCGAATTTCGTGGCGTCGTCGATCCTTTTCTTGCGCTCAGGTACAGCGCAAGCGAGCCATTGCAGTGACAGGGTATCCAGGCAAGGGACCTGTATCTATCACATACGATCACCTCGTACACATCATCGTTCCTTCCAAGTTTTTCATTATTTACCAAAAAGACTTCATTTTCTCATTGTCGCTATAGTGCTTTGCTTTCTTTCCTTGCTCCTGTCTACTACGTGCCTTATGATCAACGCCTACATTCCGGACACGTTGCCTCGTGTTCCTTTCCTTGGAAACTTCTCGCATTCTTCACCTGACAACCATATAGCGGCTTGATCTACTGTAATTACATTCCCACATCCAGGCTTTCAACGGCCGGGTCGAACCTAGATCGCGCCTTGCGCCTTGCGAAGCTCGAAGCTCCCCTCGCATTGTCTCTGCGCACTCGAACCCGACTTCGAATTATTTTCCTTCACCTGACAGTACTGCTCACTTTCACCAAATCACTACAAGTTGCCACAAAGGGCTCTTACGTTCCTCGTCATGGCCGACAAAGTGTCAATAACGATCTGCGGCGACGGTGGTTGTGGTACGTCTACGATTTACGCTTCGCTCCACGCCTGAAATCTAATGTTAAACAGGAAAGTCTTCCATTACATTGCGTCTCGTTAGGTCGCAATGGACGAGCGAGTACGATCCTACTATCGGTAATTCAGTCATCGGTTTCTCGTAATATTACTGGATACTAATATTATGCAGAGGACTCTTACTCAGTGACACGCACTGTCGATGGACTTCCCTACTTTCTCTCCCTTACCGATACAGCCGGACAAGAAGAGTACAGAGGTCTGTGGGCGACCTCGAATCTGAAATCCGACGCTTTTCTGCTGGTTTATGATATCACCAACGCTGCCTCGATCGACACGCTAGAATACTTTATGGAGATGATAGATATCGAGACTGAGCAACGGATGGAGGAGAATCAGAGGAGGATACGAGCGGCGAAGTCAGCCGCCGGTGGAAGACCCCTCGATTACGCGAACTTGGGATTACAAGCGCCGCCAGTCAAAATCATTGCGGGCAACAAGTGCGACTTGAAAGATGCTCGAGCGATTACCTCTAGGCAAGGGCTGGAATGGGCACGAAGAAGAGGATGTGGTTTCATGGAGACAAGCGCGCGGGAGATGGTCAATATCGAGGAAACATTTGCATTGATTGTAAGGCGAGTCGTCGAAGCTCGGAAACAATTGGCACAAGGATCAGCAGATCCACAAGCGCAAGCATCAAATGCCACAGCAGGAGGGCCGAACGCTAAGAGATCTGGACATGGGGGTTTGCGACCCCAAGATACGTCTATCTCACAGACTGCGCCGCTTAGTCCACTGAGGGAGAAGTTTGAATCTCATGGGAATGATCAACGCCGGACACGAATACCATGGTACAAGAGAATGTTCTGTATGCGATGAGAGTGCTATTCAGGCATTCATGTTTGTGTCATGTTCTCGGCGAGCTCATTGTCGATTTACCCTTTTGACAGGTCCCTCCTGATACCCAGTCGGCGAATTCATTACTGCCGGCAGTAAATACGTCTCAACCGATCGCGATTTCATTATACTTCCTGTATTTGGCGTTTCATTTTGGACGGTGCAAGAAAGGGAAAAGCTTTCTGTGTCTGATCTGTTGCAGCGGCCTTTCCACATACGCAAGGCCCTTCATAGGCCTGTCAGAGGATCGGTCCAACGGCGAAAGGGTATCAAAAAGGGGCACGCGACTTCTCTGTGTGAGGATTTGTACACTTTGTAAGTAGATATTGAAAGAGGAAAGAAGAAAGGCAGAAGAGCTATATAGGACATTTAAGGGAGGATACCCCAGGGGAGTGAGAAACGAGTAATAACGACTGAAGGTTGGTGGTCATGTAGGTGTGTAATAGTATAAACTGGGACAGATGGACAGGAACCTTAATTACCTGGGTACTTGTAGAGAGTACCTAAGTAGGTAGGTACCCATCTACCCTGCCTGTCTGGTCATGTAGCGAATATAATAATGTATAGATAGGTGTATAGATGTGAGGTAGACATCAATGGACACCTACTAGGCAGTATATCTGGTTATGTCGTCAGCTAGGGACGCAGAGCGAGGGGACGTCTACGCTCATGTCACCGAAACATGTCAAAATGTTCGCAATTAGTATGATATATGAAAGAATCAATTCAAATTATTTTAATTTTTTTTATTTTCAATCACTCTAACCTCCTCGCCTCGCCTCATCTCAATTCTCTCTCTCTGTCTCTCCTCTCGTGCCCCCTCTCTCTCATACTGACATGCATTCGTGTTTCTCAGTACCTCTTTCTTTGAAAAAGATCTTGCTCTTCCCCCTCATCCTTCATCCGTCCTTCCAATCCGATGCCAACCAACCAACCAACCAACCGACCAACAAACGAAAGGAAAAGCGTTATGTGACGTTAAAAACCGTAATCAATCAATCAATCAATAAAAAGAACAAAGAATCAAAAAGAGTTGAAAGGCGCCCATTAAAATCACTGAGAAACTGTTGGTTTCCCCCTCCTTTCAATCTTCCGTTCGACTTTCGTACCGAGAATCGCTTCCGCAGTAATTCCAATTTGGGTATCAACCATGGACGGCTCTTTCCTCCGCTGCTTGTGAAAGGATTGATGGACGTGTAGACGAAGGTGGCAGCTTGCAAACAGAATTCCGAATTGGTAAGGCAAGGACCTTCAAAGAGATGAGGTATGGGGAACAAGAGAGGCATCGAAAACACACACAAGATAACGAGAGGGTACCAATCTTTCAAATGGCTATTCCTTTTCTTTTCTCGTATCATCTAAGATATGAGCAAAGGAAGGCATTGCAAACCCCTTCCACGCACAAAGACATGTCTTAAGTGACTATATGGCTTCTGTGGTAGGTAGACGTCGATATCATTGCAGCACTCTCTGTTTCCACAGCTGATCATTCACTGACAGTATCCTCCTCGTTCCTGATCTGCTGCTCAACCTTGGTGCCCGCATAAATATCTTGGCCAGATGGAAGCTCGATTTCTGCGTTCGCGTCGCCAGTCCCAGTGGTAGAGAACTGACTGTTTTTTCTGGCAATTTTGGGGCTACGTTCACCCGGTTCTAGTCCTTGCGTGAAGCCTCCACCAACGACACTCCCTCCGTCAGCGTTATCATGATAAGTACTGTCTTCTGCAGAGCTGGAATCTGTCGGTGTTGGAGGGGTTTGCACTGCTTGTTGCGAAGATATGTGGCTATGTGGAGGCTGCTGGTCTCCGGTGCCGTGGTATTTAGCCTCCCATCTCTGCCGGAGGACTTCATAAATAAATGAATATTGGACTTCGTTCATGACCATCATCATCCGTTGCTCCCGCAGAAGATTCACCGTCTGGTAAACGAAATCCTCGGACGCAGTCTCATCTTTCGAAGAATCAACAGATGTTGTGGAGCTGTTCCCGTTAGTTGTCGTGCTATCTATCGAATCGGGTTTTGCCGGATCCAAGGCACCGTTCTCAAGTTCTTTGAGAAGATAGTCAAGGGCAATGAAGGTCCCAGTCCTACCCACTCCAGCGGAACAGTGAACTATGCGTGGATTGGTAGACAGGTTCCCGGCCTGTTTAGACGTCTGTTTGGTAAGTTCCACTAGTGCTAACCTGTCTTCACCCTCGGGTTTGCCAAAGTCGGGCCAGCCCTTGAATAGATAGTGATAAACTGTGCGAGTCTGTTCTCCAATAACAAGTTGAAGTTTACGAATCTCTGAACGAGACGTTGGGTCATTTATCAGTTCAAGGAGTGTAAGGCTTCCTGATTCAAGTGGCTGAGTCGTGACATAAAAGGGATCATGAGGTTCATCATCCTCAGAGCTTTCATCTTCGAGATTAGGCAAAGAGATTGTCGGAGCGTCCATTGATGGTGGATAATATTGGGCACATTTCTCCCGGTTCCCCTCATGAGTCTGCGTCAACATGATAACGACTGCTGGCTCTTGGCTTTCTTGAAGGACCATATGCCAGAAATGGCTGGTATCTTTTGGGCCTTGAGTTGCTATGTATTTATTCTCTGCTCCGTCACCTCGCGAGTCTTTAAGGATGATGGGACTGGCGTTGACATAATCACTCTGACCTTCAGGCACCTTTAACGTAATTCTCGAATTAGCCCACGGTTGAATGTTCATATATCGATTTCGTTGCACCACAACTGTTGACCTGTCAATCTTCCAGGGAGAATCGGGATTCTGAAGGGCATGAGCCAGTCGGAATCTCTGTTTCCATTCTAGATCATGAAAGCGTGCTGAGATCTGCCCTTTTGGAAGTGAGAGAAATTTGGGCAATGGAGGCTTCATCTCTGATGAAGGGAAGCTCGATCTCAGTGGTGAGAAGACAGGAGGCTCGGCCGTTGAACGGTCGTCCTGCGAACGAGCGCGCTTCATCGATCCTGTCGTAACAGGGAGAGATGAAGGTTTCATCTTTGGATCCGATTTGTCGGACACATCAGGAGTCTTCGATCTGCTATGAGACCGTGGTCTCCGAAATGGAGACCGTGATTTGGACCTTGGCTTATCACCCCGGCTGTGGATATGTAGTCTCTCCAACAGCGTCGGGCGAAGATGGCTTATATCCTCTGAAGATTGAGGCTCTGCACCGTCGCGTGAGGAAGGCCTACTGAACCTCGTGGTGACGGTTGTTTTGGGTTCCTTGTATATATGTAACTTTAGGCACTAAAGACCCTGCAGGGAAGCGATCGCCCAGGAATTCTTAAACGCTCACTGGGAAGATAAACGCCTCGAGCCTCGAGCCTCAAGTCAAAGACGGACCTAGAATCCGCAAACAGGCAAGAGCGATGCTGTCGCTCTTGTGTTACTCGTCCAAATCCCTGTGGGAATCGCCTTTGTGGAATAAGTCAGGCGGCAATGCAGTTCGTCCCAGAATTGGCGGCCAATAGATGATCGAACTCTTTGGGCCGATGTGGTACACGATCAACGTAAAGTCCAGGTGTGGGACGTATCAAAAAGCTGAGATCGGTCCAAGCAGGTCAACAAATGATTCCAACGATGTGATTCGTGTCTGCTCTTCTGATGTGCGATGAAGAAAGCTCTTTGCTCTTATTGTAAGGCAGATTATTCAGCCCAGTCACATCATAAACAGAACTAGATGCGTCTATTGTCTCGAGCCGCCTTGCCTTGTTCTTTCTACCGCCTTACCGACGTTCCCCACCATGATCCGTGTATCATCGTCTTAATCTTCAATTATTTGCCACAATTTTCAATGCTTTGCCTCCGACCGCTAATTCACCGGCCTTTTTCGCATGGTGTATGAAGAATTATCGCCCGAGCGCCTACAAATGTAGCTCGCCAGAAGCACAAGTCTTGTATCCACACATACTCGACCTTGAAGACTGCCTGACATGGCGCCATTTTGGTTAATGCGCGTTTGGCTCGAGGTGAGTCGCACCGCTTTAAGTACTGGGTGAACATGTGCTGATGAAGAATATAGGCGCATCTAGCACAAGCCGTGAGTCTCTTCCATACCAATGTACGACCATCGTGTGAGAACTGCGACTGACGCCACAATGTAGTTACTTAGAAGCCCAGCTTTTCACCGGTTTGTTAGGAGGGTCCATCAAAGGATAAACAATCCAAATAGTAAGACGCCGCCAGAAGAAACGGGCGGTTCCCACGACCATGGTAAGGACTGCTTGGACCTGAGCCCTTCTCCTCTTGCTGATAGAGCTCCTGTTCAGGCCATAACATCAGCCGCGGTGGGTTCAAGAAGTTCGCGGAGTTTTTTCGAGAAGAACTTGCAAATGGATGGAAGCGACAACCACCCCCAAGATAGTGGAGGATGTCACTTTGTATAGTATAACGATACAGACGGTACATAACAGCATAGCGACGGCGTTCGGGAGCTTTCCCTGGGAGTTATTCCAATGTGCTGCAAGTCATTTATAATTCTTGCCAACCTTTCGCTCTATTTCTCGAGTCCTTTGAATGGTCGCAACCACTGTCGAATGCCACGGATCACATTAGGCTAGTTTCATCTACTGTTGATTCATGGCCCTCATTCAATCCGGAGAAGAAATATCTCATCGCTGGGAACCCACAAGTTGGTTGATCTGTCACTCTGACCAACTTCTGTTCTATCAAAAAGCGTACATTTTATCTTTCGCGATGTTCTCATAAACCATACGAGAACAGACGTCGCACATCTCATGACCTGAAACACGGGTCTCTGGTTCTCTCTTCATCGCGTACTTCATATGGCCTGTACATATCAATACATATGGATGCGCCATGATCAACCACATCTGGCCGAGCTTAATCCCTTGAACTGCATATTGTGTGCCTCATACTATCCGTCTCGACTGTGCACCGCCTGCACTGTGTTGCTGATACCGACGAGATCATTTGACTATGACGGATTAGACTCCTTGTGCCAGCAATTGATCTGATTATTGAAGAAGCGGAAATCTTTCAGACCTCATCTGCCACACTGCCGGCCTGACGACTCTCGTTAGAATTCGAAAGGGGCACGTCATTATCCTGAGTTTGACTATGCTCTTGATCTTTTCTGTATCTCTCGAAATATTTCATCAATATTTGCAGTTCGTCCTCTTCGTACTCGCAAAATCTAGGATGTGACAATCTGGGAAGGTCATCAAGACCATGGCTTATAAATTCGCTAATCAGGCGTTCTAGTCCTGCCTGGTCGAGAATTGGGCCATTATCGTCTATCTCTGTTTTTTTTGCTTCGGACGCGCTTCAGACGCATTTCAAGTAACAGTAACGGTAGAGGAGTTGTGACACCTTCGGTCCCGATCTTCTGAAGGTCGAAGTCCTTTGTCCTTTTTAGCTCGTCAGCAAGCCTGAAAGCTTTGCAACTTCCGTAATGAATGCAGAACACCCCCACAGTGATGGTAAAAACAATGAAGATGTTTCGGTAAACCAGCCCTTGCGACTCGACGCCCTCGAGCCAGGAGAACAGAAAATAGAGGCCAAATCCGGTAATGTAGAGAAACGTCGCAAGAGCAAGCAAATAACCGGGCAATCTCGTCACGACGTGTGCAGAGATAGAGCTTTCGAGAGGTAGGGTTGCAAATGGTGGCCTATAGCGATGCTCCATGAGAGTTACCTTCCCATTGCTGAGCCACAGACGAATGGCCAGCGGAGAATTGAGTAGTGCCACCTGCTGTTGTTCGAAGACTGCGACCAATACAGAGAATATTCCTAATAGCATGCTCGAAGTAAGGAGAGCTCGTGCAGTCCAGTGTACAACGTCCATATTCGGCAATTGTAAGGATGTCAACCCAATGCCGGCAAAAATGGCACCCTGGCGAGCAAGGCCGATTAGTGATAAGATAGGCAGATGCTCAAAGATCTGCAAAACACCATCGACAACCTCCATCACAGCAAGGAACTCACAGCGACAGCAACCGCATTGCAGTTAGCAAGGAATGAGGCCTTCCACGCCAGTACCTCATCGTCTTGCCAGGTATTGACGTTCCAATGCGCTTCTTGCAGCGCATCGATGTCAAATATGGGTACACTACTCAGCACAGTCCCCAAAATGCCAAACCTTGCAAATCGATAATTGCGACCTTTGTGAAAGAAATAACTTGACAATGCAATTAAATTGGACACTGCCGACATAACAGAGAGCGGATCCATCGCAAATGCAATCCAGACAGCTCTCTATATAATCAAGACAAGGAAATCTCAAGCATGTAATCAAGATCATCAGGAAGTTGGGTGAATGAATCTTATTTACCTCCCTTGGGATGTCAGAACTGGACCTTTTGGGGGCCATCTCATATTGTGAAAAGCCACATAAGCACCTGCAGCATCATAGTGAAACGCGTCTTACTGAGTCCATCAAAACCCCTCAGCTGCACATACCGTAGTAATCGATCACTTCTGGTGATTGGGTTTTGTTGCCAGTTTGCGCGGATGCTAAGTATTAAACGTGAGTAGCTCAAAAGGGGCCAAATTTAGGTCCTTACAACCTTGGGGCATCTCCGCCCCCAATTTTGCTTGCTCACCAACTTGCCCCTGTCGCCCTGTCCTTTGCGCACCCATTGAGAAGTCCCGATTTCCCGCATTTCTTCGCCACCAATTTGTCCGAATACACGTCACATCCGAACAAAGCCCATAACATCATATTCATGTGCCGAGAGGAGAAGACGTAAGTATGAAATCCACTACAGATAGACATCATTGATGTTGTTTCCAGCTCCTTTACTTCATTTTTGTTTTCATTGTAATCTGAATATTTCCTGGAAGCTAGGATATAGATCTTAATACGTACAGTATGCCTACCGCCATTGTCACGGGAGCAACAGGTGAGTAGGAGGTTGCAGACTTTGGCCGGACATCCGCTCAAAGTGCAACAGGTATCCTCGGTCGAGAGATCGTTCGAGCGCTGTGTAAAGACCCCAAAACATGGACCAAGGTCCACGCGCTGTCTCGTAGCCAGAAGGAGGACTACCCATCCAATGTAGTCCACGACACCTTGGATCTTCAAGGAGATCCGCAAAAAATGGCAGAACAGCTCAAGGGCGTCGAAGGAGACTACGTCTTCTTCTGTGCCTATCTGGCAAAGCCTGACGAGCAAGAGGCTGCAGACGTCAATTCGGAGATGCTTAACAACTTTCTCAAGGCCATGTCCATAACTGGGGCCGAGAAGAAGATGAAACGCCTTCTGTTGACGTGTGGAATGAAGCAATATGGTGTACATCTCGGCAGGCCGAAGAATCCTGTAAGTAGCCTATTTCGGAAGGACGTGTAGTTTATCCAAAAGCTGGGTGTCCAGCCGTTATCATTTCTCGGGTCAGACTAACTGTGTGCCTCAAGATGTCGGAAGATGATAAGTGGCTAGAGGGCGGTGACCGTCCTCCTAATTTCTATTATGAGCTTCAAAGGATCCTCATCAACGAGTCTAAGAACAAAAGTTGGGACTGGGTCGTGACTTATCCACAAGATGTCATTGGAGTCGCAAAGGGAAACTTCATGAACCTGGCCACGTCGCTTGGCCTTTATATCACCATATCAAAAGCTATCAACCCTGAGGTGTCTTTTCCTGGCAACCCCGACATTTACCTCCGCTTCAACATCTGGACATACAGCAGGCTCCACGCTCAGTTCTCCCTTTGGGCAATTCTCGAGCCCAAATGCGGCAACCAGAACTTCAACGTGGTCAACGGTGATGTCGAATCCTGGTCAAGCCTCTGGCCCAGGCTGATCCGGCGCTTCGGAGCAAAACTTCCAAAGAACCAGTTCGAAGGCCCGGCTCCGGATCCCAGCGAGGTAGTAGAACTGGCCAAGCGACCACCCATCGACGATTTCGCCGCAGAGATCGGTATGGCAGGCGCCTTCAAAAAGCCGAATCAACTGTACCAACGCATCGACGTCGTGAAATGGTCCCAATACCCGCAGGTCAAGGAAACCTGGCAGAAGCTCGCGAAGCAGTACGGCCTTGAAGAAGATGCTTTTGACAAAGCGACCTGGGGTTTCCTGGCATTCGAGCTAGGAAGAAATTACGACATGTAAGTCTTCACCCCTTTTTCCCTTTCCCCCGCCGGTTCCCCAGGCAAAACTATGCTGCTCCCTCCAGCGGCTCGAGAGTGCTTTACTGACTTTTTCCCTCTCTCTCGTCATCCACAGGATAGGAAATATGACCAAGGCCCGAAAGCTAGGCTGGACCGGCTACCAGGACACCTACGATGCATTCGACGAGACGTTCTCAGAACTCGAAGACATGAAGATCCTACCTCCGCGGCATGGTTAGAGTTCAGTCTGCTACCCCCTTTTAATTAAAACTCATCCACACCTCTTCTCTAATTATTTTGTAATTATATAAGTCGACGTAATACCAACAAAAGGAAGAATTGTCGTGCTAGAACTACCATGGGAAGCAAGTAAGCAAGAAAATAAATACCGTACTTGCTCCCCAACGAAACGTAGAAATATCCTCCAACCAAATCTTGACCTTTTAAATAAGAAGCACGTAATGTAACCTGGCGAGGAGGAAGGAATGGAGTGAGGGGAGAGGTCTTTACGATTTAGAAAAAGGAGAGTAGCAGACTGATACCTATACACGAAATGGGGGGTTTTCGGGTCGCAATGGATTACTGGGGGTTCACTCTAATCAGGAAGCGATATGTGAGTTGTTTTGTTCAAGCAGAACATTGGCCGTGAATTGTGCTAGCTAAAACACTGCTTTTTAGGTACCCAAGCAGAGACTCGGTGGCTATTCTTCTTTGACATCGCGGTTCGATCTGTCTGTCTATATCACAGAGCATTCGAGATCCCACGGACGGTATTTGCGAGGATGGTGTCAGGAACACTCGCTAGAAGATAGACTAAGGATGAGACTCGAAAGGAGAGCCTTTCTCGGTGAAAAGCTTTTCTCGAAGTTGTCGTTATTCCGCTTCATATGTCTCGTATGTACCCGCTCCCATAGAAGTAATGTGGATAGAATGGCAATGTATTGTACATGTATAGGGAGAAGGACGATTAAGAGGTGTACATCTAGATAAGATGCTTGGATCTGTTGCATGCATTAGCCAACCGAAATATGACAATTGCACATGCACCGCGCGGACATTGTCAGTGTTATGTGTAGCATACCTGAAATAAGCCCTCAAATAGACAACCTGCCATGCGCCCAAACCTACCAACATTCCCATCGTGCCAAAAGCAAACCATTTCACGCGTTCATTCGTGCTCTCGTTGGTATCCCGCAGTTTTTGTTCACGAGTTCTGAGATATTCCATCTCCTGAACAATCTCATTTACCAATTCCTCAACTCGGCGGAGTTCGGTCTCAACGGGTTTTAGTTTCTCTTTCGCCTGAATGCTGGACCAGTCTTTCGCGTCAGCACCAATGTCGATGTCGAGTTCGACATGGCGGGAAGGACTGGAACCGCTATGCTCTGGAGATTAAAGGTCAGTTGATTCCTTTCGGAAATCTGGATTGTGGAACCAAATCGAGTTGATTCACAAATTGGACGTACGTCTGCTGGCTTGATGATTATCGAAGCAAACATCAAATGCGGTGTCTGCTGAGCTGGTGAAGGCAATTCTAGATTCGCCGACAACATCCTTGGGCCGAGCATAGTCATTGCCGACAGCGTCTTTGATCTGTAACACAAGTCGCATTAGTAGCTATTCCGTCATAATCACATTTTATCCCAATGCGCAAGTGTTGTCTTGTTCCGAGGCCTCCCTATATAATGGAACATACATGCATGTTCACGATCATCCCGTCTCCCTTAAACCCATCAATAGTCGTCGTAACAACAACGAGGGTATCTTTATTGACGAAGTTCCGTATACATCGGTCCTTCGTCCCACTGAATAGATCGAACTTCAGACCGAATGCGAACGACGGGAAGATGCTGAGCAAGGATAAGGACAGCAGTAATATGCTGAATCGGGATCCTGACACCGCCATCTTGATATATGCCCTTTCTGCTTTCGGAACTTGAGGGCAGAGTTTGGTTGCGTTGAACGAACAAAGAGTGAGGTTCACGAACAGTTCATGACAGCTTGTCTTGTTTTCCCTGAACGCTCACAAGGGGAGACGCGGAGCGGCAGTATTTTTTGGGACCGCGGTGTGAAGGCGGTGAACCCAATTTAGATGGAGGCAACCGATGATACGTGGTCCGGCAGCCTCAACACTCAAAGTGATGTCTATGGGTTGATTTTCTGGTACTTTCGTGCCTAAACAAGCACTCAAGTACCATGGGCACTACTTTCAAAGGTTCGCCAAAGATTGAGATGTTGATGTTTCAGTACAAATATTCAATGCTCAAACACAAAAGCTCGTAGGGTATCTTCGAGCCTGGCTCTACGCAGACAAAGGAGCAAGACTCTATCTATGGGCATGCAAAAAGGTTCACGGCAAAAATGACAAACAACGCCTCATCCATGATGCAAGAAATCCGGCCATGTATATCAAACCGAGAGAAAGTGGAACAAATAAATAAAAAACAAAAAGCGGTTGCATCAAACCTCTATTCCACCTCTCATACTAGCGACACTCTTTATGCCCACCCCTCTCAATCTGCCCAGCTGCTCCAAAGTCCTCAACCTGATCTGCTGCTCCTCCTGTTCCAGCGCCTGACGTTCATCAAGCTCGAGTAACCCTGCAATGATTGTCTCTGCCTTCTTTACTCCTACACCCTTGAGAAGTTTTATCTGATCGATATTTCGCGTGTTGATGATGTCCAGAAGATGGGTTGTCCGAGGCGTGAGGTCAAGGTCGTTCCCACCTTCATCATCCGCGAACACTGGCATTTTCTTTTGCGTCTTCTTCATGTTCCTTGGCTTTTTCGGTCTGCGGTTCATCGGCATGGAGGACGATGACTCGTACTCCTCATCATTATCATCATGAGCCGGTGGTTCTTCGTAGTCCTCATCGTCATCTTCATTGATTCGAGCCCAGTGGTCGCGAATCTTGAATTTGCGATCAACTCCCAGAGACCTTGATGTGAGTTTCTCGTGCTGAGCTGCATGGCCATGAGTGGGCAGGGCTTTCGTCCCATCTATCGTTGGCATGCTCTCCGATTTCTGGGCTTGCAGTCTTTCCTTCGTCGCTTCGATCTTCCGCAGGAGCTTTTCGTTACCCGGAAAATACGGTAATGCAAGCTGATACATCTTCAACGCCGAGGAATCTTCACCATGAGCTTGATGCTGCTTTGCCATCAACAAGTAAGACAGACCTTCCGCACGAGAACTCTCTTGCCCTTCAAGCCTCTGCTCTAACGAGTCGAGCCGTTTGCGCACTTCCTCGCTAATCTCCTTGACGGGTGCCTCAGGCTTACTTTCCAAAGTTCGTGAAGCAAGTATCTCAGAGACCTTCTTTTCGACCATTTCTTCGATGCTGGCCTTCGACAACTGTGCTTGGGACTGGTAACCTGTAGCATTCGGCCTCATAATCTTCGTTGGCCTTGCTGCTTGAGCGCTTAGACCACTCGCTGATTTTCTCTTGAGCGGCGATGGCTTTTTCACCCCTTCAGTCGTATTTGCTCTTCCAGCAAGCCTTCCATTCTCATTGGAAGCTCTCGGTTTCGCTCTATCTGAATATACCGCAAATGCCTTTGCAGGCTTCTCGCTCGCTTTCTTTTCATCTTTCGTGTTCCCAATGGGAATATTGACGTTAGTTCTTTCTGCTAAAGGTCTCAACGGCTGCCTCTGAATCGCTCCTCCTTGGAGACCTAAGCTTGAAGTTCCTCCCATGACTGCTCTAGATGGCCCTTTGAAGCTGATTTCATTCTCCACCTCCCGTATCTCAATCTTCTTTGTCCGGTTGGCAAAATTCAACGACGAGATCGTATCCAATTGATATGCCTTTGTTGGCGCCAGGTTGAGTACCATAACCGTCACCCCACCGTTTTGACCAAGGCTGAGAATTCTAGTCATCTTACTTTCCCGGTAGGGAATTCTTGCCTGTCTCCGACTAATCGCCTCGACGCACTGCGCCAGGACAAAAAGAGACTTGTTAATCGACGCTGACTCCACGAGCGCTTCTTTGCCATTTCCAGTTCGTCTGTTATCTTCCGAACCCGCGAGATCTATGGCGCTAGCCGTGCTTACCCTCGTTGCGCCTGTAGCCTCGTCTGTGATACTGATCTTGACACAGAGAACAGCATGACTTCTCGAACTGGACGCATTCAGCTTCGTGGCCCCTGTCCTTCGATTACCATTGCCTTTATCGTACAGCTCTTCGAACTCCTTGACAGTCCCGATCCTTTCTTCCCTCAAACCGACAACAACGGTTCTCCCTCCTTCAACTTCCCTAACGGGTAATCCGGCAGCAGGTCTTTTGTCGACTTCAGGATCCAACAAATCGAACACTTTGTCATTATAGATCTCGTAGTAACTCATCTCGACATCACATCTTGTCTGGCCACTCTTATCATCTTTCTCGATCTTCTTTGCACGCCGATATATTGCACTCAACATCCGCGGTATCACACCCCTCGTCTTAAGATCTTTCCCACCACGCATTGTAAACGTCTTTCCCGTCCCCGTGGAACCATACGCGAAAACTGTAAGCGCATGACCCTTTGCTGACGTGAAGAGAGGTTTTATCGTTGGTGCGACTTCTCTGTCGAAGATCTCTTGCTGTGTAGATTCTTCGTCGTACACACCTTGAAAATTGAAAGAGTACTTTTCGCCTGGGTTTTTTGGATTTGGTATTTTGACTGTGTCGGCTGTCGCTGCTACGACGTCTGCGGGAGACGATGAGGCAACTTCGACGATCTTGTCTGGCTGGATCTCTGACTTCAGCAGCGGGCGCAGCCGTGCTATTACGCGGACTGTGGCCATCCCTCGGGTGTGAAATGATGTCTCTCTTCGGGAGGTAGGGAATATAGAAAACACGATGACAGTATACGGTCAATGGCGATTGATTTCAACGTTGAAGTTTGGACCTCGACGCTGCGCTGTTGTGCTTCAATCGAGGAAGATAGAGGGGGGTTATGCGAATGTCTTGTTGCGTCTGTGCACTCGATAATGAACGCAGCGGGTTGTATGATCTGGAAAAAGAGCTTTCGCATGCAAAGCCCCAATCCCGACTATTCTTCACGATAAGATGGACCGAATTGACCCTTGGTTCGGTTTTGTTAGTATAGCAGAGAATACCAACGAGACTCGCTCGCGGGCCCCAATTCATCCACTGCACAATGTGTATGCGTAGATTATGTGAGTCTGTGTGTGTGTGTCTGGCTCCAATGTAAAAGAGTTGATGCCCAATGCGTGTGTCCTACCGCCAGATTATGCGGGCTCGCTGGTCAAAGTTCTTTGAGTGATGTCTTTTTTCCTAATGTGGAGAGCTAGGGTGCGTTGCTGGGCAACCAGGATCGCTTTCGCATGGATCATCAGGAAGCCTGGGCGGAGGGTTCCCGGAGATCGTGAAGTCACGTCCTTTCTATTATTACGCAAGTGTGGCCACTGGAATCTATCCAGCACGTTTATATTACTGATTGTCTGAAATGTATCTGCATGCTATTTTGTCCATTTCTGTAATCATCAGATTGATATTTCGACGTAATCGGAGTTAACGATCTCTCATTGTTCGACAGATCCCTCGTCGGGAGTTTCTAATTTACAATGCGTCGCTTTTCCGAACCCGCTTATGTATATGACATGATCTTAGCTTAGGCAAAAGTTGTCAATACACTTCATTCGTAGCTGTTAAGTGTTAAGACTTCTGCCCATTCCAATTGTGCTTCCTATTCTTGCTGTAAAGAGCTGGGCTACCGCCAAAGGCTTCTTCTGTGAAGGACCGGTTTCAAGCGACGGAAGTCATGTTAGTATGCTCAAGCAGTGTTTGTGACCTTTGTACATGAAAAGGCAGCACTTGTGTAATTTCCTGTGACCATTCGGGGATCTTTGCCCGTGAGGACGGAAGCCTCTCCTTTGTGCTCTCCAAACCATAGCAAAGCATAAGTCCTTACACATCCTAAAGGGAAGAACTTCTAGAATACTATCTCATGCCTCCAAAGTCGAGCTTTCTGGCGACACCTTTGAATTTTTCGTCATTAACTACACCAGGCTTGACACCCTGTTCACCCATCTTCTCGGGTCCACCTCCTTGTTTTGGGAGGTTCTCCTTGGCTGTTGGTCTCGGTTCAGTCTTCCACCAATCATGCTGCAAAACCTCTTTCATGGTCCTCCGTTTTCGGGGATCCAGTTTCAAGGTACTCATAAGAAGATCTACACCTTGAGGTCCGGCAGTTGGGAACAACTGCTCATAATACGTTCGGTCCCGGACAGGTACCACCTTGTCTGGGTCTGCTGGCACAAAACTGGGGAGTTTTGAGACCCCAGGCCAGTTCTCTTCAGTGGGTGTGCCTATCGCCTGGCCAATGAGTTCCAATTGATGAATCTCAGTCATGCCAGCGACAAAAGGGTTCCGAATCAAAAGTTCTGCAAACACTGTTCCGATACTCCAAACGTCGACAGAGCCAGAATAGTGTCTGGCACCATATAACAGCTCTGGCGGTCTATACCATAGGGTAATAACTTGGTGTGTCATGTTGTGATAAGGATCAGCAAAACTTCTTGCCAGACCGAAATCAGCAAGTTTCACTTCTCCATCGGCTGCAATCAACAGATTGTTTGGTTTGATATCGCGATGAAGTACGAAATTTTCGTGGCAAAAGAAGACACCCCTGCAGAGCATGCCCATCCACGCTTTAACATCTCCAGCACCGTATGATACGTCTTTGTTTCGGATAACGTCTTCAAGCGTACCACAGGGAAAATACTCGAGGACCAGGTTGATATTCTGATCCTTAGTAGAGTAGACGTCGAGCAAGCTGATAAGATTTGGATGAGAGAGTTCTTGAAGATACTTGATTTCACGTATGGAGTCAACATTGAGTCCGTCTTTGAAGTTTTCTTGCACCTTCAACTTTTTGATAGCGACTAAGTTCTTGGGATTGTCCCTCAGATGACCTCTGTAAACGACAGCGAATGTACCTTCACCTAGTCTTTTGCCTATTCACTTAGTCAATATTATCACGATGGACAAAGGACTTTTACAACTCATACCTTTAACATATCTGCTACTGGCCTCTTCATTGAGCAATTCAGCCAAGTCTGCATCCGTCGCCCTCTTGCTTGCAGGAGGGGGAGCTGCTGCATCTTTCGAGATAGATCCTCTGACGCTGATGGACCTTGTGCGCGGATTCGGAGAACTTATATTCGGTGACCGCGGCTGTAAAGGTGAAGCCACCATGACGACGGTGACCCCTTGAGACTTCTGAATGCCAGTATCCGACCCCGCCTCCTTTTACAGGTGATTCGGAACGATATGGAAGGAAGAGGAAAGGTAAATCCCAAGATATGTGGCGATGAAAGGGCGTCGAGTATGAATATTGAACATAATCTTCATATTAGAATCAACATGTTCTCCATATCATACCCGGGACTACAGCAGACATGAAATGGAGGGATCCGTTAAAATACTTGGACTCAAGCTCTGATAGTTTGTATAGCGTCGTGATCAAAGGGATGTCGTCCGGAAGGCTGTTCTTCTTGAAGTACAGCCCAAACTGGACTAGCGCCAACCTGTAATCTTTTTTTGAGATCGTTGTGAAAACCAGCGAGCTTAGCCTGCGAATCCAATTCAACGACGACCTTTCCCTGTTTTCCGAATACCATCTCCCAGATACAGATCCTACACCTTTGCAGATAAGGCTATCTCTGAAGTCTTGACCGCTCCCCTGTCACCTGGTCCCAGATTATTGCTGTTGTACGCGACAAAATTTCTCCTTTCACAACGGCAGTCATCATGATTACCAGGAAAGCTTTCACGCAACCCATTTCACTTCCCTTCAGGGTATGCGCAAGATGTTATCACAAGCACATGGCACCCTCTCGAATCCCTCAGCCAACGCCATTTGTCCCAGATCCTCAGACCTTCCTGTCCCTAATTGGCCGCGACCTATCGAAGCACTCATCGAAATTCCCGTCATGGCAGTCACTATTTTCTATGACCTCTGAACAAATGAGAGAAGCTGGCATTGAACCCCCGCGTAGCCGAAGATACCTGTTAAGGTGGCTGGAAAGATTCAGGAGAGGGCAGTTCGGCATTGGCGGAGACCTACAACATGTCAAAGATGGAGAGGCAGAAGTCAGGGTGGTAGAGGTTCCGGCGCTGAAGAAACCTGAAAGCGAAAACGACAATTACGATAACGCATCTCTCACAGTTTCGCCAGGCCACATAAGATTGATAGTCAACCTTCCCGTCGGCCAGGCCAAACCCCACGGGCGTACTCAAGATCTGAAAAAGGTACAAGGACTAAAGCTGATACGGGGGTCTCAAATCACTGGGCCACATGTCGAATACAGACCCGGAAGCCTTGGCAGCGTTGGTGTGATTCGAGCCAAAGAAGGCCTGTGGGAAGAGAAAAGAGGAAGGAAGATCGATGGTGGTGAGAGAAGGAGGGCCGAAGTCAGATGGAGAAAGGCCGTTGAGGAGCATAGGAGATCCTCGTCCTAAATTCGATAATACTACGGCTGGTGCTAGAAGATTGTATATTGCTGCACACAAATCCAGCAGATGTCACGAAGGAGCGCGGATATGTCAAAGCACCGCTCTGGACCCTAGGGCGATCCGGGAGCAAGCTTGGATTATTTTGTTGAAACCCGCACTCACATGTCGAGTGACGGCATGTATGTAGGATGTTAAGCCTCGCAGCAGATCCTATCATGCTCGTTTTCCCGATTACATATGTACATAAGAGGTGGACATACTTCGATGTGATATCATAGCAGGGGGGTGAAACTAGTCGACTATATTTTGTAGTATCACATGTATATCAGAACGGATTTTCATGACATGTTCAAACTCGCCGACAGAACTTCTCTTGCTTTATAGACCGATTCTACCGAACGTATACGCCATGGGGAGGATATGTGGAGGTCCCTTGGATTATAATTGACGAAGTACATATAAAGGAGTTACCCAACGAGGGACGTACGAGTGTTGTCCTTCATTATTTTATCTAATGCTGGAGATTTCACCGTTGCTCCCTAAGATCGAATGCACTATAGACTTTTTCCAACATCGAGCAGTATCATCGTGACGAGTGAAACCCCTTGAGGCCACCTCAAACGTAGATGCGTACTACGTCGACGTCACTGCACACATAGCCGGAACGCTGAACATAGGCGTATGAAACGTTCACATCGGGAGACCACTCAGAGATGCGATCCTCACTGGCCACTCAACGCATTCTTCACCGAGTCTCCCAGGGACTGAGCAGCGCCGGTAACCTTGCGGCCTGTGTTGTGCAATTTGCCGCTGGCCATTGCGCCACTTAAAGAGAACTGAGTTGGGACGCCTTCAATACGGTGAACAGAGTTGAGGTTCTTAACCAAAGTGATCTGGTAACAGGTGGCAGTGCCTTGCCGAGAAGCAATGGTCGAATAAGCAAGGAAATACTCCCAGATTCTGAACCATCTCTTTCCGTACTTGGCTTCGACCTTTTCCCTGTTGGCCATCCAGTTACGATACCACCTCCACATCGTGGCTGAATAATGGACTCCGACTGTATCGAGACCCTTGACTTCCCAGCCAGCTCCTTCAATCTTATCGATGAACCAGCCGAGAGGGCAACTTGCGTCGGCACCAGGAAAGATATACTTGTTCATGAAGAGCCCCCAGACGAGGTCTTCGTACTGCCAGCTCTTCCGCAGACCTGAGTATTGCAGGTAGAAAACACCATCATCATCCATCATGTCGTAGACTTGTTTTAAGAAGCCGCTGAGATGACGAACACCGACATGTTCCACCATTTCGACACAGGTAATCTTGTTGTACCCTCCAGCTGGGATCGTGATATCGCGGTAGTCCATGCAGAGAATGCGGCTTTGCTCTTCGGAAATGCCAGAGTCACGGAGACCGCGGTTACCCCATGCTGTCTGGTTCTTACCAAGAGTGACACCAGTGGTCTGAGCGCCGTAGTTGACAGAAGCATACTTGCACAAAGTACCCCATCCACAACCAATGTCGAGCATTGTCTCTCCATGCTTTAGGCCGATCTTTTCACAGATAACAGCCATCTTATTGTCTTGAAGTTCTTCCAGGGTTTCCTCGCGGTTGATGTCGGAGATAAGGCCTGAGGTGTAGACCATGCGTGGGCCAAGGAAGTAACCGTAGAAGTCGTCTCCTCGATCGTAGTGATCTCTAACCTGTTCTTCATCTGCAATCGATTAGTACCAAAGGCACAAATCTAGGCGAGTGAACGAACCTTGTGATCGAGTGTGCATAAGCACCTCGGGCATCATGCCTAGCAAGAAATACTTGAACAAGCCGAGAGTAAAGCGAAAGCTTGCCCAATCATGCCTGTACTCCATTGCCTCCAACGCATCACCCTTGAAGTCGACCTTTCCGTCAAAATACATTTCGTGGAACGTCTCCATGGGGATCTTGTGCCTGCCATGGTACTTCGCGCGGTCATGTTCCGAGTGGAACTGAATATAGCTTTCAACTGGGCGGCCTGGGTATCGTGCCTTTTCGTTTTTACGAGGAGAAATGGTAGATGCAACGGTCCAAAACACCATGAGGATAGGGATGGTTGTGAAGGGGGCGAGGAAAAGAGCGGTCCATAGGCCTCCTCTCATTTGACGCGCAAGGATATAGGGGACGAGAATGAGTAAGCCTAGGAGCAGGCGGTTGTCGAACGTCTCGCTGCCAGCTGCATCCAATGGCAGAGGGCCATTCTTAAGAGCAGGGTACTATTGGAAAGCTGTCAGTGATTCTTCGCTCTTCTGACTGACCGAATTGTTTGGCCTACCGTTGTGGTGCGCACACCGTAATTTTCTGCTGGAGGGGTAGGTGTAGGTGCAGCTGGTGTTTCGACGAACTCGAAATCCTCTGAGGTCTCTGAGCGTGACTTCGCCATCTCTGCTCAAATGCTTGCCTACTAGAGCAAGACCGGCAAGTAAAATATCAAGAGGAGACTACAGGAGACCCAATACTGAAGACCGTGTGTGACCTTAAGTACATAGTTACGGTGTACCTGAATTGGAGGATCAGCTAAACTAGAAAGAGCTCAAGCTCTTCTGGCTTGGCATTGGGAGCTAAGGTACGCATCACCTCCCTCTGCGACACTTGTGGATACCTCGGTACTCAAGCGCAGGAAACATGACATTTAACGGTTTCTGGACATTCAGTCAGACCTGTATATGTTATATTACACGTACCTTTAGGTAGCCGGGAAACAACTATGCGAGAACGAAACTGCGTAAGCAATTGTTAGAAATCGGGTATTCGAATACTGAGAAAGCGACTAAATTTGATTCTAATATGCGGATGAAATACTCAGTATGGACCTTTCCATGCTTTGATATTAACTCCATCTACAAACAACCTCCTTGCTGGAGCTTCCTCATTGCTTTCGGTCCAGGCCTCTGTCACGCACCCCTTTCTCAACTCTTTCCCATACCTCTTCTACGGTGCCAACAGCAGATACTTTGACGACTCTGCCCTCAGACTCAAACATATCGACAACTGGTAGACTCGTCTCTAGGAATGTCCGAAACCTTTTTCTGATACTGTCCGCATTGTCGTCTGCTCGACCACTAGTCAAACCACGGTTCAGAAGACGCTTTTCCATGACATCTTCCGGACAGTCGAGGAAGATAGTGAACTTTGATGGACACACAGTCTGTTCGAAAAACAATGCCTGATCCATCTTACGGGGAAAACCGTCAATCAAGAATCTGGTAGAACCACCTGAATCGCCCGGGTTTGCTGCCAAGGACAATTGGTGTCGCATAGCATTTTCCAATAACTTGACAGTAACTTCCATTGGCACAATCTGTCCGTTTCTTATGTAGTCCTTGATCATCTCTCCATACTGACTGCCTTCTCGATCTTGCTCCTCTCTCAGGAGGTCCCCTGCACTCAAATGGTGGAAGCCATAATGCTGCACAAGGTTGGTGGATTGTGTTCCTTTGCCGGACCCTGGACCACCAAGGAAGAAGACGACGGTCGTAGTAGTGGGATCGAAGGCAGGCGTGGCGTTTGAAGAAGCTTTCGGAAGATCGGGTTGGGCAGAAGGATTCGGAAGAGAAGTCTCGAGTGCGGGCATCTTTGGCGGTTCTAATTATCAACTGTTTCTGCTGGCACCCTTGATCTGACCATAAATATATAGCTGCTTGACCCGAGTAGGAAGATCAAGACGAATGGAAGAACTTTAAATGGATTCTTGGATTCCGCTGCAGTTCTTCGGGAAGGTGATGGGGGAGATGCGAAAGCTCTTGTATAGGCTGCTTCGTGAAGGATAGACCGCTGAGCTTGCAAAGACGGTCTGAGAAGATGAGTTGGCCTGACTAACATTACTAGAAGAGAACAGCACTGACTGCGAATATGTACTGGCTGGAAGAGATGCAATTGAGGCGCTAGCAGGTGGTTCTAGATTGAAACGAGTCGCAGACGGACTTGTGCATAACACGGATTTATGTACCGCCGTAGAGTGTTATCTTTCCAATGATGCAACCAACCACATTGACATGGACTCTTAAGAGATACATTTATTTATTAATCGGACACTTCTGCGTTGTCGATGAGCTACCTTCTCTGAATGCGCCACGACAGTCCTGGCAAACAGTCTCTGGTAGTTCCGATGCTGAGGATGCTGGACTGCCCTCTCATGACGAGGATCACTTACCTCACCGTCGCTTGTCACCGTTTGTGCGGATTTCGTCTGCGATTGACAAGAGATCAGTATATTGAATATACTAATATACATAAGAGGCCTCAAGTTCTGTCCCAATCCGTTACGTGCTATTTACTCACTAGGCAGATCTCCCAGCGATGAGCTTCTGGTGAAGAATCATGGTGACGCTCAATAGATCAATATTGAAATCAATATGCACCTGCCAAATGTGATGACCTCTCGCGTTGTCACAGACTTCAATGCTAATGGTGCATCTACCCTGCCCAATATATAGACCAGTCAGCAATCGTTACTATGTCACAATAAAACCCTCCGTCTATGTCGCTCTGTCTCACTGGTGAAGTGAAGCTTTGCATGCTTCGTTCCTAATCTTTTTGATCACCTTTTATAAGCTGATGAGACCGCATTCTGTTTCCTTTTGTCCATCACAAATCGTCTTCCCACCACCTACCAGCATCGCACTGTCAATCATCTCTGATTCTTCCCTGCTCGACTTCGTCTGGACACGGATGACCTATTCAATTGTCTCAATCCGCGGTTTTGATGCACAGGAAAGATGCATGCCATGATGACGGTATCAACATTTAGCGAACAGACGCGACCAACTGGATCTGATATCAAGAAAAAGGCAACAGGCTTCCTTGACTTGCCAGCTGAGATACGGAACAAGATATATGATCTTGCTTTTGAACAACGTGCCGTCCTACTACGCCGTGGCAAGTCGAACAAGTGCAATCATCAATACCTGTATCCCGTCTACGTGTCAAAGCCCTTTCTCCCCGACAGAGAAGAGCCGTCACCATACCACAAGAAAATTGACACGGCGTTCATGTTCACCTGCAAGATTGTCTATGATGAGGCATTACCAATGTTCTATTCTAAGATGGCGTTTGGATTCAATACAGCAAAGGCTGTTCGGAGATTTTTGACAAGGACCCCAAAGCGCGGAATTGCTGCAATTCAATACATCGGCATCCACCAACGTGCTTATGGTGAACCCGAACAGTGCACTGACGTGGCATGGAAGTGGAAATCTGATCAATCGTGGGTGCGGCTTTACCATACAATCGGGAAGGAAATGATCGGTCTTCGCTTCCTCGTACTCGGTATCCAGGTACGCACTTGGCCAGCCACTCTCAATCTAAACGAGACCTGGGCCATTACAGCTCGACAGCTTGGCGTTCACAAATTTGTGGAAGTCAACATTACCGTCTACCATCCTCTCATCAGCGTCCGACAACGTGAAAAGGCCGCCATGAAGCTGGAAGGCGAGTTACGCATGTTACCAGAAGAATGGGTCAAGCACATTCAGCAATGGCCACTAGCAGAACCTGGAATCATGACAGGTGACCTGTTCTACACCCTTCGTAACCTTCTCGGATATGCATGGAACGGCCCCGATGTCTTCCCGGACCCAGCTGCAACCGTCGATCCGCAAACCAAGGTACAACTAGACCTTGCCAAAAAGCCGACCAAGGCTACGAAGATCCTTCGGATCGTGTTTTCGAAATCCTGAGATGCCAATGCTACATGAGAAGATAGCTACTGCATCGTACACGCAGGAATCACAACATTCGACCAGACCAAGGTTGCAGTCCAGTTGTCAGGGCATAGTGCAAGTGGAGCATCGAGCTGATACTATGAGATTCTTCTGGCTCAATGCCATATGTATTTGTTTTTGAGCATTACGAGATGAGATCAACAACATCTCATCTATGCATCACGGGAGCTTTTGTCGCGTTATGGTTGGTGCCCCTAGGAGCTACTTATGTAGCAGATGGATTGGCGTGCAACAAGATGCCTAAGAATGTGAACATAGCTTGTAAAGTAACATGCCATATTGCAGACACCGAGCCTCAAATTATGAATGATGAAAGGAACTCTGTTGTCAATGTACTTATAATGGGATCAGAGAAGTCGTCGTAGGACAATATCACAGGCTTCAGAGAGAATTAGAGCGGAATCGGACGAGAACGAGCATCCCGTTGGGGATGAGGGCAGCTAAAACCTGAAGGAAGGTACATAGCAATAGACCAAGCTTTCGATAGTCGAGTACCTTGATACAATTGAGTCTTGCAAGTTCTGAGCCTTTCGCATACTTTCTCATGTTTAATACGCTTTGAAAGACATCATAGGATAAGTTTCTGTCGACTTGGTAGAGCCTTGACCAAGCATCTGGGTACGCAGTAGTGTCGAGGTAGGTACATAGTACCTAATCATTAGGCCTGTGATCCCGGGACTTTGTACTGTACAGTCAGGCCGGGGTAATTTTGTGCAAGCGACAGGTTTTCACTTCTCCTCCATTAACAGGTCCATCACAGTCTGCTGTCTGAACAGAGGTACCCTTGCATGACATCCTCGCCAGTTCACCATTCGAAGGACAGGCTCGCAGGTGGGAAGAGGACCTGGACTTTGGCGCCCAGAATTCTGTCGACTGGCGCCCGTGCGGGTCTTCCCATGAAGCTAATTGACTGATTCCCCCATTTCCCGTGCTGCTACTAAGTAAATCCAGTCCAAAATCACCCTAAGAATAACCAGCGCCTTCGTAGTTGACCAATCCTTGTTCTCATCACACTTTCTTGTTTCCTGCACCTGCATCCTCTTTCCCTCCCATGCACGGTGCTTTTCATGGATCTATCATACCAGGCCACTCATTCGTGCTTACGTTCTCTGAAAAGAGGGTGTGATCTGTTTCTATTCCAAGGACTACATTTTTCCATGCATCCAATCAAGTGCTCTGGCCGCCACTTCACCATGCATACTGTGATCGGTCTGAAAAGGCCCCCGCGAAACTATCGTGTAGCCAGAGAAGACGCCCATAATGACTGTGCTCCCCGCTGAACGGATTGATTCTCTTTAAGCGCTCATCTGAAGTCGGAATTTCCGTTGGAAACTGCTTCAAGTATTCGAACTTGAACCTCTTCCTACTGATGATTGCCATTCTACTCTTTCATTTCAGCTTTCCGTCTTGAGTTTTGTTGCTCCCCCATTTCATTCTTCGATTCAGTGCGCAGGTTCGCGGTGAGGCACATTGCAGACCGTTATATCTTCCCTGTTACCATCCCTGATACCATCCCTCATACCATCCCTCATCAGCGGTACGACTTCGAGACAGACACAGCTGCGCGTTGAGACGAATCAAAAGGAACGATCAAGTTGGCGCTTAGCATTGCACATCTGTGTTTCGTGCTCTGGTGGACCTATTCCCCCTTCACCAATCCGAGGTTTTGTTGCAGTAACCGAAGCGCCAACGATTTGCCGGTAAGAGGCTTCACATAGCTTCAATGCTTCTTTTATGCGATTTCCTGTCCAAATGTGACTAATTCTGCTACCATTCAGAGGTTATTTCCGCTGCCGCCGTAGTCAGCGCCTGGCCATATCTAATAGACCCTACTTCACCCTCGACATTGTTCTGGACTCTTTGACTCGAGCTGCTTCTTCAACACTGATATACACGAGAGCTGGACCTCTCTTGCATAGCAGTCCGAGAATCTAATTGAAGTCTTGAAGCTCGCTCAGTCCGAGCAAGAGTCATTAAGACTAGCAAGGATTATTGCATGCTCACGTCAGAAAGGCCTCTTATTCAGCATCAAGGCTATACTCTTCAGCCTTTCGGTTCAGCTATGTCAAACTCGAGAAACTATCGCACAGACTTCGAACCGGTTTCCCCTATCGATATCGTCGACAACGCGCAAAGACGGTCACGAATGGTCGCTTTCGAGGACGTCGACGACGAGAAGAAATACCCGGCAGTGACTACTCGGTCTCGCAACAGCTCTGGAAGTTCGGCAGCATCTCTCAAAACTCCTCGCACTGCTAGGTTTGCTGAAGCCACTTCTATTCACTCCCCAATCGACGGACGATCGCCGTTTGCAGATCCACCCACAATGTCTGACGACAACAAAGTCCATAGGCCGTCAGATATCGGCTTTGGCTACATCGCTGATAATTCTGGTGCGCCTGTGTACCAAGAAGCAACTGTCCGATCAAATTTCAATGGGCCGTTGTCACCGCCTCTGAAATCCGCCCTAAAGACCCCAGGGACGCCTGGCAGAATGCTGAATCCTCTGAGCCCAACTTTCCGTGAGGAGCAAATGCTTGAGAAGGAGGAAGAAAAGACAGAAGTCCGAAATGCAAAGGATGTGGTACGTGGAGCCAGTACGGCGAATATTATGTGGGTGCAAGGCTGATAATCATACAGACCGTCAAATTCCGAGTGCGAATGGCGAAGTTGGTTCTTCGAGGAGTCAATTTTTCCTGTTCGTTGATCGTCCTCTCCATGCTGTCGACAAGCTTCGCCATCTTCAACGCGACCAAGGTCCTACCAACGAGAAACAACCTTCCTCCTTGGGCGTCCGGGACGCAGCCGTGGGCTCAGATTCTCCTCTTAGTGATTGCATGCATCTCCCTCGCATTCTCAATTATCATCTTCTATGGCTACTACAGAGGCGGACACAAACGGGCGGAGAAGGTCGCCGTGTATTATACGGTTTTCGCAGTATTCTTCTTCGCTTTCAGTATCATCATGTGGGCGATTGGAGCCGCAATTCTACAGCACGCCAAAACCACTGGCTCAGGAAAAGATATGTGGGGTTGGGCATGTAAGGACAATAAGCGTCGTACCTTGTTCGAAAATGATGTTCACTACGCCCTCGTCTGCCGTCTTCAAAACTGGTCTCTGGTGTGCTGCATCATCGAAGTGGTGGTGGAAGTCATCACCATCGCCATCTACGCAATCGTTTTCTACCGCTTTTGGTCCAAACGTAAGCTCAGGAAGTCCATGGACGTCCGCGACAAAGCCCGAAGCGATCTATACCTAGCCCAGCTCCGCACCCAATCTGCACCTAACACGCCTGGCTTTGCGATGACTCCACGTTCTCCTTACTTCCCACGATCCAACATTGACGCCTACTCTGCAGCGGAAAACGGCAACAGCAACACCTACGATTCCAATGCGAAAACGCAGTACGTAGAGGCTTCGCCTACCTCCTCGACTTCAACCAGCAAACCTTTCCAGCTGCAAGCGCCACCGATCCGCGTCCAAAACGCAACTCCAAAGCCAAGCCAGGAGGGGTTCGACTCCCTCCCGCTCCACCAAAGCGAGGCGCGGATGAACGACCACGTCGACGCCGCACCAGGCGAACAGACATACGATGCCGTCCCCATCCCAGGTGCATATGCTAGTCCTCTTACTAGTCCAAGTTTCCCACCACAACACGGAAGCTTGGGCGCACAAATGCATTGAGCTGCACGCGGCCCATGGCTATGTCTTGCGAGAGTGAAAACTTCATCACGAAGAACCGAATATCCTCGTATGTAGGAGTAAAGAAGAGACCAGAAGGAACAACAGGAAAGGTTCTCTCATCAAACCCCCCTTTTTTATAATACTTGTACCTATGCATCCTTGCACCCCAACAGCATGGGAACATTACCATTGGATCAATCAAACTTAGATTGCAAAAATACCAAAACAGGAATCACGACAATACCCATACTCAAACCTACCTCTGTTTAACAAATGCTGAATACGCTCCGAAAGCGTGACACGGCAGGCGGTGGATGGTGATGGGATTCATTTCGTCAGGAGTGATGATACTTTAGCAAGCTGGTCAATTGGCGTTTCATTCGTTCATTCGTTTTCGTTTAATTTAATCAATTCGACTCTTTTTTTTTGGCTCATCGTCGTTGTAGGTAAGATACCTAACGTATCTTTTTGGGGGGATTGTTTCACTTAAGATACGTACAATATACCTTTACGGAGCAAAGGGAGTTTTCTACCTATCTTATTATCTTAGTTAAATACGTCAGTATTCAAATATCTCAGAACTATTCACCTAACGTCAAACGTCACATCTGCTGCCGTCCGTCCGTCTACTGTTTTCTTTCTTACCTTCTTCCCGTCGTCATCATCACCCGAAATTTCAGCCAGTCCAACATGAGACGATTTATAGTCTTGTTATGCATTCGTTTTGAACCTGTAATAACCTTTCCTGGATGGATACATCAGGAAAATGTATTGATGTTGTGAAAGACTGCATGAGGAATGGGTACGGTAGCAGCGATCTGGTCTGGTCCGGTCGGATCTGACTGAAAGTTGAGTAAGAGAGAGAGGATGGGGGAGGGGAAGGGCATAAGAGAAGAGGTTCGGTGCACGAGCGATACAAACGAGGAACTATATCTACTATCATGATCTTCATCCGAAATTTAGGTGTATATGTACACGTGTATATACATAGGCGTGGAGTAGTATCCCAAAGCAAGGAAAGAAGGCCTGCCTCCCCAATCAAAACACCAGCCAGAGATGAAGAAAATCATCGAGATAATAATCTGTCATGCAAGATCGATGCTAAATTACATACCACCGAGAATCGTGCCAACGTTAGAGGGTTTCTCCGCCTCCTCCAAAGCCCAAAACCTCGACGATGACGTTGCCGACCGTGCTCAAACTCCAAAGAACGATGAGGCCGATGCCGATCTTACGGTCCATTTTCCAGCCATTCAAAGGGACGACGACCAGTAGCCCGACCAACGTGACCAACAAAGTGACACCGGAGATGACCAACGTGGTGCTCACGTCAATAGTGTACGGCTTGTACTTCATAGGCCTGTCTGGATGCTTTTCATGTTTGTGTACGCCTCTACTAATCATCATGAAGAGACCAGATACACCGACACCAAGAAGGATGTTTAGCATGGGACCACCGAAACACGCAGAGAGCGCCATCATCGGGAATCCCAGACGGGCGACCGTGATATCCGCGACCAGGTCACCGAGAGAGTTTCCACAGGCAAAGATCGTGAGACCGAGAATGGCGTCAGAAATGTTGAAGATCGTACCGAAAGCCTTGAGGACGCCGACGACCTCATTGGCGATGGTTGCGATCCAAGATATGCTGACGAGGAACCCTAAGAAGCAGAGGAGAGTGCGATATTTTGGCGGACTATTAGGAGTGGTGAAGTAGAGGAGGATTAAGAGTGCAATGAGACTGAATAGTAGCGAACAAAGAGTCATGTAGAGGAGTTGGAGGATGGAATGATCAGCCGATGTGTTTGCCCACACAATTAGGACCACAAAGAATGGGGCGAGAAAGAGCTGAACAATAACGAGCCAGCGGTTCCAGTCTTTCGGCGGGGAGGATGGGCTGTCGATAGCATTGGCCTGGGAATGAGTGCTCTGATCTCCAGGTGGTTTCGAGATAGTATGCTCCACAGAGATGATCTCCGTACTCTCTGGAGGCAGTTGATGAAGATCCGAGCGGCGTGAGGCTGGGTTCGGGGATAGGAGCCCTGGGTCTGGGTCAGGCTGCCGCTCAGGCTGCTCGGTCTCAATAACGGGGAGTGTTATGGTGAGTAGAAAAACGCTCGGCGCTGTTGCGAGACCTAGTATTTTGTCATAGATAGATTTGCCATGCCAGTAGTAGATGGTAGGAAACAATGCGGAAATAATCGTCTGCGGTGGTGGAAGGTATTTGTATGGCCACCATTTGAAGGTTCTGAAATCAAGGCCATCGTCAACAGAAAGACTGTCTTGAAATGCAGACGTAGGAACAGATCCAGGAGACATGCTGGGAGGCGGGAGATGGATACTAGGTGGCCCTGACAATGGAAGAGGAGAGTCAGTGTACGGTGGAAAGTCTGTGACGGAGGAACTACGCCCAAGAGGGGATGGTATAACGAGTTTGGGTATACGTTGTTGAGATGCTGCCCTGGGTGATTGAATAGGACTTTCGACAGCCGTAGTTGGCCGACTCGAGTAAGACGGATTTCTGAAAGTTTCTTCGGGGGGTGCTAGGAGACTGGGCGACGGTGTATGACTGGGAGATGAATCACGACTTCCAGTGGCGTGGATGGACGTCTGCGATGGTTGCAAGGAATACGAAAGAGAAGCCCGATCTGCCTCATCCTCGTGTGCCTCGGAGGGGATACCTAACAGGCTTATTTGGTTTCTAGTTTGAGAGCTTAGGACACTCGTATCAAGCTTTAGGCCGTGTGCATCGTTGGCCGAAACCGCACGCCCACGGGTTGCGGTATTTACGGCGTTGGCCCGACTCGATAGGATGTCTTCAGACGGATGTCGATGATGAGATGGACGTGGTCCAAGTGAACCTCCGGCCGGCCCATCAATCTCTGAGCCGTCATCAGAGTACTGTCTTAGTCCGATAGGGATCGAGTGATGACTCCGGCTGTTTTGCAGATGGCTCAAGACCGACCTGAATTCTAGTGCACCAACCAGACTAGGCCGAATTTGGGTGGTAGTGTTTCTTCTTTCGCCTCTGGCTGGACGGCTGACACGCATCTGATTTCGTAGCTCTGCTAACGGCCGGTCACCCTGCTCATCGTCCTCGTCCGGTTCTTCCATCTTCCAGGCCGGCGTATTGGCTCCTTCTAACGCAGCAAAATCGTCTACTGAACCTCCACCAAGTAGCCTTTCCCTCTCATCTCCGGTGAGCTCCTCGTCGTCATCTGGTAAGTTTACTTCGAGCTCCTGTTGTGATGGGATATGAAACTGTGATCTTGCTGCAGCATCCCGTAATCTCCGTTCTCTCCGCCGTTTGAAGTGCCAATGCCATCCCACCACAAAGATTACATAGAAAAAGTAGAATGCGACCATGACGATGCATTCCCAGAGATGGAGCCTGCCATCTGCAAGGAAACTCATGCTGAAACCCGCCGCAATGGCGAAGAATCCTACATCTCGTACAAAGCTTCTCTTTGCGACCTTGAAGGGACGGACGATCGCCATTGACCCAGAGACGACAGCGCTAATGAAGCAAGCCGCTCCAATGAGCTCTCCGACCGCAAGGCTTCCGCTATGTGAGTTGAAGGCTGCGAACGTTGAGAATACGTCCGGACTGCCATTCCCAAACGCTAGAAATGTCACACCTGCAAGGCTTTCGCTCATTCCTAGTAGTGTCGAAATCGTGCTTAAATTTATGCATAGGAAGTCGCTTGCTGCTATACCAATAGTGCTGAATAACAAGGCAAGCCATAGTACCAAAATGATGATCGCAAACGGTTTGGCATGAGGCAGTTTGCAATAGTATAACTGCAGGTACGAGAAAAGACCGGCTTCTTCGTCTGGGCAATTGGCCTTGATGAAGGCGCATTGATCGCGCGCAGAATGGACGAGACGACACTGCAGGATCTCAATCAGCAACAGCCCTATCTATCTTGCAGTGCATTTACCTCTTCATCTCTCTTCGCTAATATATGGAGTTCTTGTCTCTTCACCAGCGTTGACGGCCCAGGCTCACTTGCAGCATGGCGCAAGTTCGACAGCAGACTGATTACCGCAAGGACTGAGAAAGCGAATATGATCGAGTAAAATGCACGGCTTGGGGTAGAGGCACGAGACCGTTGCCGAGCTGCCATTGCTGATAGATTGGTAGTCTGTGATCGCATTCACAATGCATCATGGGCTGTCTTCGACCACAGACAGGTAAGATTTCTATCGATAGATGATATTAATCCTGCACACCTTGACGACAGCCGAGAATCAATATTCGTTGGATAGAGAAAGAGAGAGGGGGGGAGCGAGAGCATTGAGCATAGGTTGGCGCATTGGCTCGTGCCGAGCCCTGGACCACGTCAATTATTCTCTAAGTTCGTAGCGATCAAGTTTCTTTGCAGAAAGCGTTACATAAGATCGTTCACCGCACCGCCTCGCGCACGACGAATCTTATCTTGGTCACTGACGTCAAATTGTTTATGCGGCAGCACTGACCACGTTACAATGGTAGTCCGTACAATTATCAATTACTGCTTCATTGCCATTTTACGATATGAGACGTTTATTATCGCTAATTTAGCATATGCCTATACTCAGGACTGATCTGGTCTTGTGCTCCTGTATCTAGCCAAGTTTGATTTCATTAAGCGTATCACGTGAAAAGCGTATGATATGTAGAGGCACTACCACATTCACAGTATTACTAAAGAAACTGAACGAAACAAACAAGGACATAGACAGACTGTATTCTAGTGCGATAAGATAAATGAGCGGAGAGGCGTTCAGAGTGACGAGAAGTCAAGGTGCACGGTGTTGCAGTAATCAACGAGTCAGGTTTGCTATTGCCTTCGAAGACAAAATGATTTCTTACTAGCGATGGCTACTCATTATCAGTTTAAAGTAGCCTAGCCTGTTCATGCATGAGATCTGTCTCTCTTTTGCAGGCACGGAACTTGAAGAGTCTCGTTCTGATACCGAGTTGAATCGACTCGACCAACTTGATTACGGTAGATATGAGGAACAATACGCGAAGGCCAAGCCCAGTTGAGTTACTGCTATGTTGGTCCGTAATGTTACCGAGGACCCTAAAGCAGTAATGTAAACAATACCGCGACCAGCAATGCGCCGTTTTCCTGATTGTACGTTTCAATCAAGATTACTCGAAAGATGCGACAAAACTGATTATCGGAATACATTGTTGTTGACCTTTCTTTTTTCTCGCCACTCGTCATGCCTCGAGTCGCAAATCCGCCAGCCTCCAAGGCTCGGGCGCCTTCAAAACAAACGACTGCAAGCCCGCATAAACAGTCGCCTGTGAAGTATGCTTTCTTGTCTACGGCCTTCAAGATATCAGAGATAGATGTTGACTTACATAGGATACCTTTGAATGATGATGCTGGTGAGAAGGCCGCCAGGCTGCAGTCGCGGCAAGCCCTCCACGACATTCAAATGAATCAGATCAAGGCTGCCGCATCACCAGTACGAAAATTGAGCAATTACAATCGAGCGGCGAGCTCTTCACCAAAGACTCCACGATCGTCTTCAACGCAGTATCGTGGAAAAGAAAATGAACAGGATGGAGGGCTGGCAGTTGTCAGCGGTGCAGTAGTGACGCCGATGAAGCGCGTACCCATACTTGCAAACTTCGAAGAGTGGATGAAGATGGCGACTGACAACAAAATCAATGCCGCAAATTCGTGGAACTTTGCCCTTATTGACTACTTCCATGATATGAGTCTTCTTAAAGAAGGAGATGGGGTGAATTTCCAGAAGGCAAGTTGCACCCTTGACGGTTGCGTGAAAATCTACACAAGCAGAGTTGACAGCGTTGCAACGGAAACGGGCAAACTGTTAAGCGGTCTCGCCGACAGTGGAAACAATAAAAAGTCGAGAGATCGCGAGGAAGGTGAAGAAGAAGACGACGAAGAGGAGGGAGAGGATGGAGTGAAGAAGAAGGTCAAAAAGAAGACGCAGCGATCACACGAAGCTACGCTGGCAAATTCTTTTGCTTCGCTTCAACTGAAGAAATTAGAATTGGAATTTGCAGTAGATCCATTGTTCAAGAAGGCCTCCGCAGACTTCGATGAAGGCGGTGCGAAGGGTCTGCTTTTGAATCACCTCGCTATTGATTCGGAGGGCAGGATCGTTTTTGATAGCAGCGATGACGCGGCAGACCCAAACGATGGAACCTCGCATATCGACGGCGATGAAACAGGGAGCGAATCTGGAGATAAAGAAGCGCAAGATATCGTAAAAGCCGATGAAGATATCGATCTCGGCGCACTTGCATCGCAGTTCTTTCCAGATCTCTCATTGCTAGAGACTCAGGACGTGTGCCCTTCGTTGAAGAACTTCTCCATCGGTGATGAATCTGGTGGCCTGGACATCCCCTTTTTGAAAGCGCAGGATGATTGGCGACAGGACAAAGGAACGCCTGATGGCGGCTTGGGAGACAAATCTGGAATCATGATTGACGAAGACAATGCTGCAGGGTTTGAGGATGACGATGATGGCATCCTGGGAGGATTCGATCTACCTCCGAATACTGGATTTGGCGAAGGCGGCGAGGCTTGGGCGAAAGATGCTGCTCTGGAGCCGATGCTCAGGGTACATCGGGTTGAGGATGGTGAAGACATAGATGGAGAGAATCAAGACGGTGTCGCCGTTGGCGACTTCGATCCTTCCAATCCCTCAGACCCATACGCTGTGTCCATCAATCACCAGCGGAAGGGCGATGATCATGAGAATATTCTCAGCTACTTCGATAATGCTCTTCGGTCACACAAGGGATGGGCAGGTCCGGAGCATTGGCGGATACGTCGAATCAGAGATGCTCATTCCAATGCTGCCCCTTCAGCACCACGTCAAAGGAAGGAGAAGGAACCCTTCGAAATCGACTTCCTTGCTCCAATGGACCCCTCACTAGCAGATATGATATACACCCCTGCTGCGTCGAATTCTGCAATATCCCTACCAAAAGCGCAATGGAAGACAAAGGGCAGAAATTTACTACCCGATGACAAGCACTTTTCCTCGAAATCCTTACTTAGTCTTTTCTTGAAACCCAAGGCTCGGCTGGGATCAAGAAGGAACATGAAAGGCTACCCAACAAGAACTGGTGGACAGAAGAGCAACGAAGAGCCCTTCCAGAACGGCGATGTTGACCCAGCATATTGGGCTGCGCAGAAGAACCCTGAGGACGAGCAAGCAACCGCAGCTGGGGACTACGATGCTAACTTTTTCGCGGATGACGATGGTCTGCCTTTCTCAGGAGGAATTCCGGATGACGACGACGACGGCATTCTGCCGTTCGCGGATGCACGCGAGATGCTATCACCACCTCCAGAAGGAACAGATCCGTCTCAAACGCAAGCGTCGCTGTCGCAAAATCCAAATCTTCAACCAGGTTCTTTTGGGTCTCAACTAGTCACCCAAGGTGGACGAAGGTTACGGCCAGAGTACGTCAATTATGCAAGGGTGGCTAAAAAGGTGGATATCAGGAAATTGAAAGAGAACCTGTGGGAAGGCATGAGTGCAAGTATTATGGCAAGTATGGATGCCGTAGATTCTCGCCTCCCAACCCCAGCGCTATCGGCTGACGGAGATGGAGACGTTGATATGATGGACGTAGACGAACCGGAACCTGCGAAGGCTCAAGTACGAGAGCCTGAGATTCTCAAGTTCACTGACATGATGAAAGATTTGAAAAAGGTCTACCCGGAGGAGCAGATAAGAGACATTAGCACCAGTTACTGCTTCATATGTCTCCTTCATCTGGCCAACGAAAAGGGTCTGGTCCTCCAAGGTGAGGAAGAGTCGGTAGAAGGTATTGCGCCAATGGTTGTTGGGAGGCCGTCGTCGGCCTCTGCCTTCTCTGATATGCCTCTGAAGACCGGCGTCATGGAGGAAATATGGGTGAAGAAGGATCTTTCAGTAGGACAGGATTATGAGGGCGAGTAACAGCATACATGGTAACGGTTTGCCAGGCGTTGGGTAGGGAAGATTGATGATTGAGTACTTTATGTTTTCCGATGTTGATGCCAAACCGAACTGGCAAATGACTACGTTATGACTAAAATATATTTGGATGCTCAGACACAATCGCCTTGACGACTTGATCATTTTATTCTAACAGTATTGTATGCCGTCGCGTTCACAGTTGACAGCGAGAAGTATTCCTGCTTAGGCGGGACTTATCCGATTGGATGGAATACAGTAAGCGTCAGCCGCCCATGTATCTGAAAGCTATTGATCGCCACGCGAACATCCATCTGTCCAACGATGTGGGTGCCGGTCAAGAGTCATTTAATATTGTGGACCATCTACTATATGTTGTGACCAGATCCTCAAATTTCTACGAAGGGATCACAAACTTCTGGTCTCGTGTGGACGTATCAGATTAGAGGTCTCGCGGTGCACGCTCCTTGCTCTCCCATCATGAAGAGGAATGGTTCAGAAATGACATCGGATCTCGCAGATCAACAGCCAAGCGAACGTGTATCAGAGGAGCCCGACGAGGAGGAAATCGATCCAGATGATCTATGTGCAATCTGTCACCTTATATTGTACAAGCCCGCCACCACACGATGCCGGCATACGCTTTGCGAGTTTTGCATGGCACGTTGGGCCGATGTGTCGATTAGCTCTCAAATTACCATCGTGGATCTTGATGATCAGTCACTTGAGCTACTTCCAAACGAGATAGAGACCCGATGCCCAATGTGCAGGACACTGACGACGGCTGCTCCGGACCAGGAGAGGGAAGCTAGACTGAGGACTCGATATCCCCGGGCTTATAGTATTCGCGAGCAGGAAGAGGAAGGAGACAGAGATGACAGCAACGGAGAATCCATAGAGACATTGACATTGTACATTGGTAACGAGCACAGACTGATACGCCCAGCAGAGCCCACTTCAGGTAACAGGCACGACTGGAAGTTCTTTGTACGCCCTTCAAGGACAGATTTGGTCGAAGAGGTGCAGATTTTCCTGGTAAGACCGACCTTTCTCTTCTCGTTCTCTGCCATTATACCGACCGCTATGCTTCGTGTAGTGGGATTGGTGCATCATTCGATGTGCTTTGAGGTGACTGAGTAGCAAACTCATTGATGCAGCTCTTCTACTCTCTTACAGCTTCGTACCGAGGCTCAGTGATCTACTCGTGTACTAATACCTTCCAGCATCCCACTTTTCGAAATCCTCGAGTTATCATGCAGTATCCTCCATACGAGATCCGCCGTCTCGGATGGGGCTTTTTTACCATCTATGCCAATATCATCTTAAAAGCAGGCTACAGCTGGCTCAGCTCCGAAGCCGAAGATGCGCCAGACGGAGGTCCCAAGGGGAAGCTACCTCTCGAGTGGACATTGAGTTTCGCGGGTAGAGGTCGACAAGGCCGATGGCGTCTGAAGGTGCGGAAAGAAAAGGAGGGCCAGGAACGTGAAGACGCTGCGCAAAGGGAAGCGGTTCGCCGACTCTGGATGCAGCAGCATGAAACAGATCCTGACTGGGAGGAATGAGTGTCTTTGTCGCCTCGAATCGAGCGACCGATTAACACGCCGATACTAGGCGGAAAGTGTATCCAAGGGCTCAGAGATGGCACTTGAGGCTAGTCGACGAATGACACACAGAACTCCTGCGTAGCACCCGGCACGAATGCCATTAGTTAACTGCAGATGGGCGTGATGGGATCTAGGTATTCCAAAATTGCACGGCGACGGCGACGGCGATGGCGACAATGAATTGCATGTATTATTACCCTGAGGCAGCCCTTGTCCCGCCATCGGAAAAAGCCACAGCGAAAAGAACATGAGTGCAGCGGGAAGACACTGGTTAGGAACACATTCGAGTTACCGGTACACCTTCAGACGCATAACAACATTATGCCTTACAAAAAGACGGAGCCTCATCCATGAGGCCTAAGCCCGAACCTTTACTGAGCCATGCTGTTGGCAACTCAATCTGAAATATTGCTTATACCAAGGTCGAATAGATAGAGAAGAGTAACCTTTTTTCGTACATTATGACTTCTCGGTCCCTTTCCTGCATTAAGAAGAGTGATAACGCTACAACGCATGCACGAAGACGTCCTATCACATTCTGAGATTTGCTTCTGTCGAACCTTTAATCTTAGCTACATGCATCTCAGAAAGGCGGTCATCTCGAAGACCTACCCTGTTATTCGGGAAGCCGGCCTTGTTGATCGTAACACTTTCGTAGAGTACCCAACGAGAGCTTTCATTCGTATCATACGGATGAGCCGGGATTGCTGTTTGTCTGAGGACAGATACGGTGCATGGATTGTGTTGGGTGAGGAAGTCCTTATCTGAAGACTTGATACTGTATGGTAAGCTCAGCACTGGCGGTGTAGATCGCTCTGACTCTTACTGCAATCCCTACACCCACTATACAATAGTATCCAGTTCTAGGCAGCCGGCCCCAACTGACTAAGTTGTTGACCTGTCACAAAATAGCTAGAACGTCGTTTAGATCAGGTACGGGGACTGTGACCCGGTCCCTTGGGACCTGCGTTGACATGGGTCTGGGTGCATCCGGAAGGCCAGGATCGTTCACCGCCAATGCCGCCACTCGGTATCAACACGCTTCACCGATATCTCGTCCTACAGGCATCTCATACAGCCTCAGTAAGTACTTAAGGCTTGGTGAGCCCACCGGAAAGACAGTTCACGAAAATGCCTTCTTTGAAGAACTATATATTAAGAAAAATTTGGGATTGAGAGAGCAATGGCAACGGCAGCAGCAAGGTCGGCACCGACCACCACAGCATCACCACCAGCTCAAAGAGTCACCTTCCGCCTCAACGGTAGTTCCTTTCTCCGTGGCCGCCCTGCACCTCCTGATCCAGATTTAATCTACTATGTCAAAATATCTACGCCTCACATCCACGACATCGCCATCTCTGGGCCTTTCTACCCAGTCGAGGCAATCATCCCTCAAGTCCTTCAACACCTCCGCCAGAACTCACCCAGTTCGTTATCAACCTTCGCCCAGATCGTTCACGAGGTCGGACTACAGGCTTTCGAGCACATCAATGCGCCTCTCAGGAACGGGCAGATCATGACTATTAGTGTGATACGCGAAAAGAATGCTCCTGTTGCAGCTACGCTCCCAGGGCCGTCTTGGATGATCGTGTGTGCAGAACCCATGCATGAGCCCGTTCAAGGACGAGACCAATTTGCTCAAGTAAAAGAAATGGAGCTTTGCGGCACTTTCAAAAGCCTGGAAGATGCCAATCGCAAGATGCACGAGCTGCTGAGGGAAAAGGAAGGGGAGCTAGGTAGCGGTGCGCGAAAATTAACATTTCCAAAAGAAGACGGCATGCTGGTGGGAATGGCCATGAACGGGAGGCGCGAACTTCTTGTTGAAGTGAGGCATGACTCTGGAGAAGTCATCGGGTAATCGTGCAGGACGAAGTTAGACAAACTTATGATACTTTTGGTGTTCGGGTTGGGCTAGCAGGTGTCTGGTCGTATTGGTGGAAATTTTTGGGAGCGACATCAACTTAATGGCAATCATTCTCTCTGATTTTGTCGGTGAGAACAAGGGAACAGGTATACACCACATATGATCAGAAGCCTCCGCGAGGAACATAATTAGGTACTCAACAAAAAGTCCACAATCCCCAGACTGGGAAGAGAATGAAGCGGTGTGTCGATTGACGGAGAGAGTCTCTATATGTGGATGAGGTGACTTTTGATGATCTGGCGGTGTCGACGTGTCGGGTGTTCCTCTACTCTCAGTGGTCGATCCAGTAGAGATGACTAAGCACTTGTATCATTAGTTTCCTCTCATTGTCTCGCCTCTTTTTCCTTTTGTTCTTCCGTCCTCGCCGTAACGTTACTCAAAACTCCTCACCAGTCTAATGACGTTTGGTGGGAACTCTCATTTTCGTCTCTGGCGCATTAGCCCACAACCTAAGGTGAGTATGCGAACATATGTTCCTGTATCCGTTCGGCTTCCCGAGGATCTAGTTTCTTCTTCTGTGATATTTCAGTTCCGAGAGATTTGCTTCACGTGTTGTTCAAGCGACTATACTACGTGCTGTTGCCCATTACTCTCTCTGTATACATCTCCTAGTCTAAACGGTTTGTTCTACAATGTCACCCCGCGGCATCGCCATCCTCCTCGGAGCTGGCCCTAATGTCGGCGCCGGCATTGCTCGTATTCTCGCTTCTCCTTCTCACGGCAACCTCGCCGTCGCTCTCTTAGCCCGTAATCCAGAAAGCCTCACCTCGCTGGCCGATTCTCTTCGCGAATCGTCTGGTGGCGGCATCCTCCATTCCTTCCCATCCGACACCGAGCCAGAAAACCTCCGGAAGACCTTTCAAAAAATCAAGGCCCACGACGCATTCCGCGGCCTCAAACTGGAGGTTGCTATATACAACATTAAACACGCACACAAAACTTCCTTTTTAGAGGAAACAAGCGAACGATTCAGTCAATCCCTCCAGACCTATGTGACAGGTGCCATGACGTTTGGCCAAGAAGCCGCACGTTGGATGCTCTCACAGGACGCCTCCTCCCCTGACACGAGCGCCCAGCTACAGAAGAAGGGCACAATCATCTTTACCGGCACCCTCGGTTCCCTCCGCACCAACTCCGGCTACGCCGCTTACGGCGCCGGTCGAAGCGGCGTCCGCATGCTCGCGCAGTCCATGGCCCGCGAATTCAGCGCCCAAGGCATCCACATCGTCCACACCATCATCAACGGCGCGGTCAAGGACGCCGCCACCGGCACGGGGGCGAAAGAAGACGACGAAGAAGACCAGAAGAAATTCGCCAAAGGGGAACGCATCAGGGCGGAGAGCGTCGGCAAGAATTATCTCTGGTTGATGGAGCAAGAGGTTGATTGTTGGGTGCATGAATTGGATTTGAGGCCCGCGGCGGAAAAGTTTTGAATTATACCACTTACAGACATGTACCTAAGTTTTGTCTCTCTACCTAAATACATAATCTACCTAGGTCTTGAGGTCACTTGAACTCTCGCTTTTTTCTTCTGTGGATTGTAGTCGATCTTTGTGGTCTATACTCTTGACAGTGTTGTGTGATCCCATGAGCCGAAGTCTCCTTTTCAAGTGGGCCACTCAAACAAGCAGAGAGTTGAGTACATGGGAAGGAGTCAATCAAAACAGTCATTTTGATTTGGATCTTCTCTACGGGGGAGATCAGATACTTTCTATCTTAGTCACCCCAACATGGGGAAAATCTCCATAAAGAGCAAGCAAGCATCGTTGAAAAAAGGCAAACGGATGCATAACAATTCGCTTCCCGAATAATCTTTTCATCGATTTCTGTTCCCTTGCCCTCATTAATTCCCAAAATGATGTGAGACAAAGCTTAGTGAACCGTTAGGCAAAGGGTTGAGTGAGCGTTGCCGTTCATCCTTCGCTCTCTCTCTAATCACCATTGACAAAGTCAATCTCTCTTGGTTGTCTAGGGCCCCGACCTTGTCGTCTGTCGTTCCAACCGTTCGTCTGTGCCTGACCCTGACCTTGACCTGCAGCTTCAGCTGCCTGGTCTTTAAAGAACTTCTCTTTTTCCGTCCTGACGACTCCCAAAACACTTTCCAAACTCCTCCTCCAGACCATTAAACGTCCCTGAACCTCTGCCCATTGCTTCTCGCCGAATACGCGATAAGTTGCTCGTTGAACCAAGAACTCCTTCTTCAACTGTGAAAGCTTGCCTTCTACCAATCCGGCACGAATTGTGTCGATGACCCACATTTCAACGTCCTCAGATGGGATCTGTAAGGCAGATGCAATGGTGGAGTATGGAAGAGATCTGGTGGGAGTGCCTGCCGCAAGGCTAGCAAGTGTGAGGAGGCGAATTTTGGTGGTAAGCGCTTCGGCCGAGGACGCGAGATTGATACTATCAAGAGTAGTGGTTTCGAGGAAATCGGCGTAGTCAGAATAGTCTGCTGACGAGAATATTTCGAGTAAGTCGAAGAGCGAGGCATCGGATTTTCGCAGCGCTTGAATTGCATCAGAGGACGTGAGAGGGTTGAAATCGTACACCGATGGACTCGGCAGAGCGGTTGAAAGAACTCGAACGGCAAGATCTCGGCTCTCTGACTCAGATGCAGCATCCGCGGAAATCGTCTCCAAAGCCTTCAAAAGATATTCGTATTCCATGTGATGATCGCTTGCGCTGGCAGCAACCTCCGCAATTGATAGAAATAGATTTCTAGTGTCCTCCTCATCCAAGTTCCACAAAGTAAGCCATCTAGGCACGTTCGACACGAGTTGTGGTGTCAGCGCCTCAAATGCAGAGGCTGACGATGTCGATCGAATGATACTAAGAAGGGCGAGAAAGACGTGATATCGATTTTGGCTAGAAGGTGCAAGGGTGTTGAAAAGTGTGGTGAGAACTTGTATCGCGAGGGAAGATCCAAATTGAGGAGAACCAGTCACAGGTTGAGAAAGATGCTGACATATTCTTGGAAGATATATATGAAGGGAAGGCGACTGGTTGACAAGATAGATAAGGAGGTTGTAGGCGGCCGTGAATTCTGTGCCTGTCAGTTGCGGTCTTGAACACCTCAAGATTGTCCGTCATACCTTTCTCTGGGGCTGAATTTAAGACTGAGCTGGCCGCCACCAACTTCTTAAGTACTTCATCCCGTTGTTTACCGACGTTATCTTGCTGCTCCGCACTGGGCACTTCTTCCGACTGCTCTACAGAGCGGATTTGCTCAAGAGTAGGTGCGATGTCTGATTGAAGGCCGTTGTCGCCTTCGATCTTGTTGATGCTATCGATGTATTGCGCAAGCTCTTCTGCGAGCTCTCCGAAGGAACCTTCGATCAGAAGAGTGTTCGTTGGCGCTGGCATTGTGATTGACTTGCTGCCAGAGAAGTTGCGCTTTGAAGACCTTCGGCGACGATGAGGTGGTGGGCTGGCTGGTTTTCAGTGTGCGGAAGCGAAATCTTGGCGTTTATTCTAAGGCAGCGCAAATCTGAATCGAGCTCCCGCTTCCCCGCATCCACTTATGCGGCTCACGACGCCGCTTCTACTTCGCTCATTACCGGTATGGTATGGTGACCACAACTGTGTAAATTACTCTTTCTACCCCTGCCCTTCCTCTTCTTTCATGTCGATGACACGATAGTTCTAATGTGCTTGCATCATCGTAAATGGCATCTTGGACGGTCAATTCAGGTTGGGTAATAACTTTCGGAAGCTTGAGGTCTACTTAATAGTTTTATAATTCTGATATTGAAACGGACACTGGATGCCTAGCTGTAACAACTCTGGTTCTGTCAATATCCCATAACAACGACATGGCAACTACAGCAGATGTGAATACTAGATCTGCTGTATCTACGAAGATGTCAGAACATGACAACACTGCCTATCACGTCAAAAGCGATATTGGCCCAAGAATCGTCAAGACGCTGGATGGTGGATCTCACGTACCAGCAACGAAACGGGAATTACAGACGTGATCGTACAGTGTAATGCGGGTTTGGCAAACGATTAGGGAATAGCAGCATCATATATTCCCATATTGATATTGCCGCAGAAGGTCTAAGTGGTAGCCTTCAAAAGCTGAAATACATGATCTAGCAAGGTACTCTATTAGTCTGTAGAAGTGCTCTTCATTTCTCTCACCACCCTTTGTTTTACTCATCATTTGTACCATTCGATGATAAGTACCTATATATATACAATAAGACCAATATCCATCATGTAGTACCAAAGGAGATTCGGATGGATGTCCTATCCGGATCGCAAAAACCCACGAGTTCGGGTTTTCACATCTCATCCTTCCCTTACACTAATCTGTGAGTGGTCTCCCAGACCAGGGTCTGGGGATCGAAGCGGGTTGGAGGGGTGAGTGACCTTTTTTGCCACTTTTGTAGAGGATTTCTTGTTTGTTTATGTTTGTAGCTTGATCATTTTGGACTTTCTTTTCTGGTATCGTGAGCGCTACAGTGTGGAGGCTAGGGCTGCGGTATCATAGGATCAGTGCTACAGTGTACATATGGCTCGCCAGGTCTTTTCAAAGTTTGCCCTTAACATCTGCATTCTCCTTTTGACCTTGTCCAGCTCCATTCCTGTGCACGTTCCTGCTAGAATCTAGTGCAAGTGCGGAATGGGTTGCAACTGCCACGATTTCTCCTTGTCCGTTCATGATGACCACGTCTAAGTCCATTCTTCCGTTCTTAATGACCTTCGCTCTACCTCTCAGAAAGAGCCAGTCCACGCCTTGCGGTGGAAGCAACTTTTTGACGTCGATCGCAAGCGACAATGTCGGATACCAGGACATACGAGCTGCCTCCCCGTCAAATGCAAGTATTTGCTCAACGATGAGAGGGAAGTTATCAACCACATAAGGAAGAGTCGCATTTGTCCATTTCGAAGGTGGCGACGTTTTGTCGATGTCAGAATAAGGTGTGAATCGTATCCACTCGTCTACGACCCCCCTCCACTCCTGTTTCCCTCTTATCGACTCTGGCTTCGGAGTATACGTCTCCTGGTGCTGTCCTGAGCGTCTAAACTCGGGAAACTTCCGAGGAAAACGGTGCCATCGTACATCCTCACCACGCCTCTCAAGCTCTTCCAAATCGGCTGGTAGAGGTCGAGGGTTCAGATAGCTGTCTGATACAGGTAGCGATATCCCTTCCTCCGTTTGAAGATTGCCCAGCGTGATATACCCCTCTACTATGCTCCTGTCACCCTCTGACGTTGACGGCTGTGTCAAGGTAACGTGTATCACAGATATCCGGGATCCAATCTTGACGTCTTTGACAGTGAAGCGTGCAGGATGTTCTATGTGAGTACGACGGACAAAATGTAGCGAGGTTTGTAGAACATCCGGCTGGGCTTGAAGCGGAGATTGGGGGTTGGCCTCAGACACCGTCCGGCCGTGCGTGACGGCCGCCGAGGCGAACAAGCACGATGTGTACCCTCCATTGGGCACACTGCCGACCGACCATTCTGCTTCTAAGGGCTCTGAAACGTATACATACGGCGACAATGGCTTTATCGCGATGACTTGCGAAAACTCTTTTGCCATGGTTCCTGGTCCGAGGTCCGTCTGTAAACACTGGTTCCGAGACACGCTCGCTCTTACGGTAGATGAAAGAACCCCTTCCGCTCTCTCACGAGAGGACGGACCTGTCCAATTAAAACCGTTGATACGGTCACAATCACCCCCTTGAATTGTAGGTAAATTAATATGACTTCTCTAGGCATGTACACGTGCAGAAGACGTTGAGGATTACATTTTGGCGTCGAGACAGGACTTCTTTTGAAGCCGGGTATCCGCTCCTTATCGTACCTCGGCATCACGGAATGCATACAGCCGCAGTGGAACCCTCGGATTGTTCGACTTAATATACGTAGAATTGCTCGAAGATCTAGTAACACGTGCAAGGAAAATGGTGTCAGGGATGATGATTAGCTTATGCATCTGGGAATAGTATGCACCCGAAGTAAGCTTTTTCCTATCGTCGCCATCAGAGATGGACCTCATTGACATGGATGATGCGAAGCCACTCGCAGGATTCTCTGCTTTGGCCTCTTGATATAAGTATACATATTACGAGCAAGACGACGTATGGTAGAAAAGCAATAACGAAGCCTGAAACGTCCGTGGTATTTATCGTAAGGCCTGTCCCTCCCTTCCATAATCCTGATAATCCTCCAACAAACGGACAACGGTACAACATCATTTCCTAAGGCGACCGGAACGTCGCTTCGAAGGAGCATCGACTTCCTTTTTCACGCCATTGGACTTCTGCGGAATATCTCGATTTGACTGAGTGCCTTTCTTTGGGCCATGCTCAGGTCCCTGCGTCCCATTAGGTACCGCTTTCCCACCTGTGCCGTTCACCTCAGGCTTCCTCTTTTTGGCGCCCGTCCCCTTCGCTTGTGGTTCCTTGAAGTCCTCCCCAACCTGGTCCTCATCTTCTTCCTTTACTTTCCTCTTACGACTCTCTGTTGCGCTCTTAATCTTGCCCTTGCTTTTCTTTGCGCCTTCATCACTCTCTGCGTCACTAATCTCCTTGGCGACGGGACCAGTCTTCTTCTGGATCGACGGAATGACCGCGCTCGTTCTGCCCCCAACCGTCAGAAATTCTATCTTCTCCCCATTGGGAAGAGTCTTTGCGGCACCCTTCTTTCCCTTTCCCCATCGATGCTTGAAGAGCCAATCTTCAGGAAACTGCTCGGAGTCCCCGAGGAGCTCACATGATGTTCTGCAGATATAATGAATCGACTTGTGCAGTTGTTTTAGCTGTTCATCGGATAGAGTGTTACTGTACTGCTCGGGATGTATCTTTGCGTTGTACATGATTTCGTCGCCAACCCAATTACCAATGCCACTTATATTGGCCTGATCGAGCAACAAGGCCTTGATGGGTACCTTTTTGGATCGGCACTTTTGTGTCACCCAATCTTCAGTGACGATATCAGCATCCACCACCGGATCAGGACCGTTCTCCTTCAATGGCGTATGCTTCCGAATTTCACTTCCCTTACAGTCCACTAGTCGTATTCGTGAAAGCCGTCTAAAATCAACAAATGCAACATCCACCTTAGGCTCTTCCTTGGTCTCGAGAAGGAATTTCCAATACTTCGGCGGCCATTCCGTTTCTTCTTCTTTCTTTCCTGTCTTGTAGTAATACGTATCCTCGCTCTTCATCTTGAGCCAACCAGCCATACCAAAGTGCATTACCGGATGTGGAGCACTTTCCATGATCATCCAGAAATACTTTCCCTGCTGGCCAGCATCCACGATCTTTTTGCCGGTCATCGCTTTCTCAAATTCAGCCGCGCTGGTTCCAACTTTGCCGTAGATGATTTCATCTTGAGATGCTGTGACTTTGCTGAGGGTCTTCCCCACCAGATGTTTGCGTATGAAATGAACAATGCGAGCAACTTCTGCAATCTCAGGCATGGTGAAGGTGGAATCAGGGCCGTGGAAGAATTTATGTTATGTGATAAGACGACGAATCCTGGTTGATAATACTCACGATGTCGTCTAAAGGGAAAGGGTCATGCCCGGCCCAATGACTTGAAGCTCCGATATACAACGTTGCCGTTTGGGAACTTTTCCTGACTTGTGAATATTTACGGAAGAAAGTAAACGATCAATGGAAAACCGAACCCTTCGGGTTTCAGAAGGATGAAAGACTGCGTGAGGGAGAGAAGAGAAATGGCTGTAGGCTGCAATAATTAGATATGTAGGTTGACAATGAATTGACAAGGCGCGCCACCCTGTACTGGCGCCTGGCCTGGAGACGCGTTCTTAATTGAAAAAGCTTATATGGTACGTCACCACGCAAAGGATAAGGTAAGCTCCAAATTTATCTTCCTCGACGAAATGCTTCTAACTTAGCTCCGCGACAGAGGATCCTGTGACTCGGAGTTCTTGATATCGACATACCTGCAAATAAGCCGAGATCTTCAATGGCACTATCCATATGACATACTAATTACCAGTATCATTTGCCAGCAGCAAACACGCGGCTCAAGGTAGAGGAATAAAGAGACCGGTATCACCATAGACCATCTGATATCCCACCGAGGAACAACGAGGCATCTTTTACATTCAAGCTGGCGTGGTTCTGGCAATCTCAAGCTACAGTCCATCCCCCCACTCCTCTCCCTCCTCCACCCCCGGACTCCCGATCTTCTTCCAAACCGGATACCGACACCATGTCCGGCGCATCGCCTGCGACACCCCATCTGACGCCACAGTTCTGCTTCAACGAGCGAGCTCTCCGAGGTACTTGCTTCAGAACCTTCATCTCCCATTCCTACCACCTGCTCTAACATGATCTGCTTTACAGACTTCCTGCGGCTTTCTCGCTCAACCCTCGACGACACAATCTCTACCCATCTCAATTCGCTTTCAACTCCCAGCACCACTCACAGTTTCTCCCCTCTTTCCGTCTCCCAAAAGCGCCCCACAGCCTCTCTGTCGAGCACCCGTACCCTCCCTTCCTCCACGTGCCGATCCTTCGTCGACACAACCCTCTTCCCGCACTGGTCATCACGAGACTCGCTCCTATCATATTGCAGCGTAATTGCAACGTCACCCGACCCCGAAGACCCGGACCTCGTTACCCGTACGCTGGAGGCTGAAAGACAGAGCCTCAAGGTCGTCGATGAGAGACTGGACCCGTATAGCGGGCGATGGTTCCCGCCGGCGGCTAGGACGGAAAGATTGAGAGACGTGCTCGCGAACGAAGGCTTCGTGGAACGGATTGTACGGGAGCGGGTCTGGAGTGTTGTAGAGGACCGATGTAGGGATGCTGTTGGTCCCGATGGCGGCACAAGTGGGAAGGGATGGGAGGGGCGGTACGACCAGTGGAGGAGAGAGGAGGAAAGACAGAACCAGAGGTAACATGTTGCATGGTTCTACACACTATTTGACTCTTAAGTTGTTGAGCGGGCGGCATTTCACGGCGTCTGGGAAAACAAGCATTCACCTGTCTGTAAGTTGGATTACCAAGCACTGCAGCGGCCAATTTTTGTGTTCGGAAGTAAATATCTCCTATCTATTTACATTTTCACATTGTTTTGAAAGGGGGTATCATAACAGCGTCTTATCGATCATGCCGTAGTGTCGTAGATCATGCGTAGGGAATGAAGTAAACTGGACCGTGAGAATGCAATGCACCGTCTACCATCCGCCTCCGATTGAGCTCGCGATGCCAGCAACGCGTTCCATGTCTCCTGTACCTTTACTCTTGCTTTTCCCAACATCGCTTTCCACTTTCCGATATGACGTGAAAACGAGCTTTTCGAGCGGTATGTCTGTTACACTGGACCAATGTTGTAAAACGCTGTGGATGGCAGACTCTGAAATGCCATCGATACAATCCGCATCACTCTCAGGCTGGACATCTTCCATGTGGACGTCATTGGTCTCGTCGTTCAGTGAGTCGATATCCTCCAGGTCGGCATCCGAGTCAGAACTTGCAGAGAAGTACGCTTCATCTACATGCTTCAACCAATCACGTTGAAGCTGTGGTCCGGCTTTCTCGCCACTTTGCGACGAGTCCGATGCATATATTCCCTGGACATCTTCAATTTTGATCTGGCCACCTCCATTAGTGCAACCACCAGGACACGCCATGACCTCAACAAAGGAATAATCAATTGCAGAAGTTGCTGATGGAGTCGTAGAGTTGACTTTGCGGGAAGCGCCGGGAAGCCGGGAAGCTCTAGCAGGCTTCAGCTTTCGCACCAGATTCTGGATATTGCGAAATCCGTAGAAGCGAGCGCACTTCATGATCTGCTCGCCAGATGGAGATAGGAGAATGTAATCTGTAACATCGGCATTTCGACCTCTTTGCACTGAGATAGTGCTACCAGGATTAAGAGCCTGATGAGTCTTGAGAGTGTGATACATGAAACCTCCCGAACTTCCTGCATCTTGGGACTGACTAATTCCCACGCCTTTTGAGTTTGGAAAGAAAAATCTTTGTAATGTTGGGTCAGGAAATGGTGGCGTATCTCTCACAGGAGTTCGCGGGAGCTCATGGATCGCAATTCCACGCTCGTTAGCCAAAGTAAGAAGTTCACGCGCCGTGATAACGCAATCAACGTCGCGTACCGGTGGCCGAGTCCCGTCTGCGAAGACATCCTTTTGCCACCATCGATCCGTTAGCTCCTCTCTGCTAGCCTCCAGCTTTTTATCAAAGCATGGCATGACAGCGAGATGCCATATCTGAGAAGGATGCAGGTTGAGAGTTCTACTCAGGACCGACTTGAGCAGAGTTCCTGTTAATGCTTGTGGAGACTTCAATCTCGAAAGGTGTGGCAGCACATGGGGATGTGTCTTCTCTGCATAACAAATCCAGCCAGGGCATGCAGACGTAAGGATCGGCCGGCTAGGTGCGTCTGCCAGGTTATGTGGCGACATAGCCTCATCTGTTCCCAGTACGAGGCATGCTTGCCGCATAGTATTTGTGTCCACCACATACGTGAATTTGCTACCATGCTGACCCCCCGACCCTAACCCTTTCGACCCCCTAAGAAGTTGATCTATGATATTGCCCGCTTGTCTCTCTGATACACCGTAAGTTGCGGCAAGGCTTGCGCGAACCTGTGGGCTAACACTGGCCACAAACAATTTGCCACGGTTGACTGTCGGACCGTAACCGTTTAAACCCTCCTGGTGGGCATTCAAGATGCGCGTTGGGTCAATCGATGGATATGAATCGAGGGTGTTGATCACCTCATTATGAGATTGAAGCGATATCAAAACAGCTTCAGCTGATGTCACGCAACCAGAACATGCGAGACAGTCAGTCAAAGAGATCGAGGCTGGAGGGGCATTCGCATGCTGAATTTTGTCTTCTGTAGTAACTTCGTATGGATTGGCCGAGTTCTCTTCTGTGGGCAAGGTTTCGACAGGCTTGATACATGCGACACCGGGAGAGATGAAATCGTTTAAGTCTTCGGAGGAGAGGATTGCACTCATACTGAAGGCGCAAGGCCGTTCGGACGAAAACAGGGCCTAGGTAACGGTTTGCTTTCCTACCGCGAGAGAAAGCGTGCGTAAGTTAGACAACGTTAAACGCTAATGTCACAAGATGAGATGATGCTGTCCACGAAGTTGGATGAGTAGAACAATGAGTCGTGGACGTCGGTGGCGTGGGATATATGACAAAAGCGTGAAGTGAGAAATGCTCTAGACCCGCGGATTGGAAATTATGACGCGGGCGGTCTTTTCCGCCACTTATCGATGTGCAAGGTTTTCAATATTGCTTGGCATCCGAGTTACCTGCGACGAATGGCATTCGGGATATTAACATTCAAACAGCACGACTTCATTAGCGAAGCTTGACCTAAAAAATGTGTGGAAGCTAGAAGCACTGTTTTACTTTTACGCATCTCTGTTGGTTGATACTTCTTAAGATACGAAAGCGACGCTTTCGATCCGATATCGCGGTCGGTGGCTTCGATCTAAATCTCACCCGCCTCGCCGCACACGAGCCTCGATTTTGGGTGTTCAAAAGCCATGATCATCTTCCTTGCTGTCTATGGCCCTTATACTGGAACATACTGTCTAGTCCCCTGAAAATCTTCGATATACCGGTAGTTGACATATCCCAAAGCTTCCTCTGGGTTGTACTACGATGATTGTTGGTGTGTCGGATGTATAATAACAGCAACTATGGGCTCCGCTACTTGTAGTCCTGTTCTGTCAGCGTCACGTTTTTGATGATCTCTTCTCCGCATGATCATACCTCAGTATCTACTACGGTAATAGGGTACCACATTCGTATTCTGGGATCAAGGTTTCGCTTACTACTCGAGTACCTATCCTGAAGCACCGCGCTCTGGGGATAGAACATCAGTAAGGGTACATATTACTTTCCTGTGGTAAGCAGTGTGCCTTATTGAGATGCTGAGTTGCTGGTCCGAGGAGGGCTGCGGTGAGAATGCTCCAACTCCTGCCTAGAACAGATGTATATCAACTATGTACGTTGATATCTCCATGGGTTCATCTCCCAATGTCGATGCCGTCCAGTGCAACAGGCAATTGGGATGCTCTATCTGATCCGGAAAGCTTTAGCATCCTCTGGGTATATCGCACCACCTCGACTAGATGATTACACGGATCATGGGGTCGACTCTTATCATCGCAAGCTCCACTCGGTGAGGTGATGAGGCACTCGACCCCTGGGTCGCGGTGCAAGGGTCATTTATATACCAAGTACCCTGGCACAAGACATATTGTAGATCTTCTTGTTGCTCTTTGTGTTATAGCAACACCACGCGCAAGTCGAAGCTATTATCTAGTATTCGAATATGGCTGTTCCGACCAATCTGTCGACGTCGTCGCCTGTCACCCAGAAGTACGATTTTATTGTCGTTGGAGGTGGACTGGCTGGCCTTGTGGTTGCAGCCAGACTCAGCGAAGATGCCAATAAGTCAATTTTGGTTGTCGAAGCTGGCTCAAATCGCAAAGGCGACCCCCGAATCGATACACCTGGTTTGATGGCTACCCTCTACGAAGACCCTAACTATGACTGGATGTTCATGAGTGTGCCCCAGGTGAAGCACATACCCTGATACGTATCATACTTGCGTTCTAACGAATTTACATAGCCTCATGTGAACAAAAGAGAAATTGGTTGTCCCCGTGGCAAGGTGTTGGGTGGCTCGTCGGCAATCAACTTCTCGGCCCTCGTCTATCCTTCGAAAACAAATTTTAACGCTTGGGCAGACCTGGGCAATAATGGCTGGACTGGCGATGAAATGGCCGAGTACTTCAAGAAGTTCCTTAAGTACTCCCCTGCTTCAGACGAACTGAAGACGCGACTTCAAATGGACTGGGTGGACGAAAGCATTCAAGGCTACGATGGACCATTACCTAGCCTGTTTCCAGACGAACTTGGTCCGTTCAACGAGGTTTGGATGGAAACATTTAAGAATCTAGGCTTCCACCGTCCTGGCGATCCCGTTGCTGGCGAGAAGCTGGGTGTATTCCAGAACCCCTTTTCCATCTATAGAGATACCCATAGCCGTGGATACTCGGCTTCCGCCTACTATGATGACGAGATTGCAAAGCGTCCTAATCTCCACCTCATGGCGGATACCCTCGTCGAGAGAATCATGCTGAAAGAATCGGGAGATGGTCAGGTATTGGCGACTGGCGTCCAGGTTGTCAGCAGTAAAGGCGATCGCCAGACGATTGACGCCAGTAAAGAGGTCATTCTCTCGTGTGGTACCATCAAGTCTCCGCAACTTCTGGAACTTTCTGGTATTGGTAGCAAAGATCTTTTGAGCCAGCACGGAATACCTGTCCTTCTAGACAACCCTCAGGTTGGAGAAAATCTGCAGGACCATCCGCTTGCAAGCCTTAGTTTTGAGATTGCTGATGACCAGGTATCGGGCGACATGTTGCGAGACCAAAGCATAGCACAAGCTGTCTTGCAGCAATACGAAGAGACGCACTGTGGACCGATGAGCTTCATCCCTCTGAGTTTTGCATATCTGCCCATGGTAGACGGGAACGGCCCCCTCACACCAGAGCAGACTGAAGTGCTGCTCAAGGAGCGTCTCGATGCTGTTGACTATACTCGTTTCCCATCTATGGAGCAGCAGTACAGTGTTCTCCGATCTCAGCTCCTTTCCCCGAACGAATCATCTGGAGAATTCATGCTTCTTCCTTTGCAGCTGAACGGCAACCCGCATAAAACGACGATGACAGATCTTCTCGCTAAAGTCGCGGAGGGCAATTACATTACTATCGTCACTATGATAAACCATCCCTTCTCCCGAGGTAGCGTCCACATCCAGTCCGCTGATCCTGCTATGTACCCCAGGTATGACCCCCGATATCTATCACATCCTTTCGATCTTGAGATCCTGGCTCGCCAAATGCAGTACATTGAGAATATTGTTTCCACTGAGCCGTTTGCTGGCCTTCTGAAACAAGATGGCCGCCGTATTCCTGCCAACGCTGATGCACATGGGTTGGATACGGCGAAGGCACTCTCCAAGGATCGTCTATATACTGCATTTCACCCTGCGGGTACTTGTGCCATGATGCCCAGGAAGCTTGGCGGTGTGGTTGACAGCCACCTGAAGGTTCATGGGACAACCAACGTACGTGTCATTGACGCCAGCATCTTCCCTATCGAGCCGCTAGGGAATATTCAATCGACGGTCTACGCCGTCGCCGAGAAGGGTGCCGACTTGATCAAGGAGGGTTGGTAGATGTGAAGAATGAGTGTAACGTATCATGTACTGACCTATCGGTCAGAGTTGGTAAGTGAGGTTCTAACTGGACTTCTGATCAGGTTTGACCTGATATATTGGTCTGAACACAGGCATGTTGTGATATAATCCCACGAAGGAGTGCTGTGAGTGTCTATAGAGCATACAACTACTTTTACAATCACGTGCATGAGCGGCATTAGCCATCTTCCGTCTACTGGCATTACGGTGCAGACTCTTATTATCAACTGAACTCTCTCACCTTCGAAAGAGTATTTTATACCAGGTTTAACACTGCCGCCCATATCTCGATGGTCGATGATCGGCAGAGGCCGGATTGGCTATCCTGGTCGTGGATTACGATCTAAGAAAGAGCGGCGACTGTGGTATTATATTGGAAGCATTCCGGTCAAGATGTCAGTCTGTAGGAACCAGCATCACCTACACCGCGCGCGTCTCCAGAGCCTCCTAGTTAGATATGGGACACCTACAACATACCTCCTGATACATATGCACGTAGATGCTTTCTCATGACGACTGCATTTTGTGGTAGTAGGTAGCCGTTCTAGACATCCGATGTTCTTGGGTGATCGGTGATAAGCTACGGTGATGGATTCATGTGCTCAGCGCTTACAGGAGCGTCCCGATTGGTCACATCACATGAGCGCCATTGGAAATTCCACCGCTGATCAGGATCCCAATCGCGTGAGACGAGAACTCTTCCATAACAGATGTCGTGTATTGTCACAAGGACCCCGAACATTGCACTGTCACTATCCACCGATGGTCGTCTAACGTCTAGCGGTTGAAATGGTATCGCCAACGGGTCTTCACCGAGGCATCTTCAGTCATATTGTGCAACACACTCTGCAAGACCAAGCGCTGGATCTAGGTCCGTCCTTGGTATAATGGAACCCTCCTATACTACGTAAATCAAAATCCTTGCTTTCCATGGACCATTCGTACATGATATCACAATCCTCGTTGTTTTCGTGATGCAGAAGAGCTATACTACAAGATGAAACCATGCGAGAGAAGCGTACCATGGCCCTGCAGAAACAACAATTACCGCAATTTTTGAATCCATCCCGGCGGTCTTACGCATATTATCACACGAAGCGAATCCGAATGGGGCAACAAACGGTCTCCATTAACTTATGGCCAGCCACCATTTAACTTAACGTACAAGCGAGAAGAGCAAAATGCTGAATGGGATTCGCTTCGAATAGCTTATCGATAGGCATCATCCTTGCCGATGGAGTAAGCCACCCAGCCTCTAATCAACCGGGCAGTTGCAAGATCTTCAACTATTGAGCTTCTTGAGGCCAAGTTCCCATGGATTGGCAGTGGTGGAGGGTCGGGCCATGCATTGTGGTAGGTTGAGCTACGGTGAATGGATGGATGCACGTTGAGTGTCGCGGTCCCTTGTTTGTCCACTTCCCTTCGTTCCTCTCCCTTCCGTTCAAGACAGTCGCATCACGGTCCACCGGCAACGACTCTTCTATTGCGCGTGCTGATTAGTCTTCATTGTTGTTCTCCATGTGCGACGCTATTTCCTCAAATGTCGTCGACTTCAAGGGACAATTGGGTGATAATTGCGTCCAGGATTAGATCACTAAGCTGTGACAATCCGAATTCATCACCCTCATTGACCTATCCAATCCATTCATCTTTCTATCCAGCTCTTGCTTACGCTGACCGTATCCGCTCTCACTCGATATATTGATATATTGCCGACATGCTCTATAGAAGTTATTGTGCACTTCATTCCCCAAATGTCAACTGGTTTGCATCGGTCGACATGTGTTACTGATATCACTTCTTCATGCTGCTTTCTACCTAGATTAAATTGAAGTTGCAATGTTGACGTTGCACAAAGTCTACAGTCCGTCATCTCTGGGCTACCTATCCTTACTCGTCATACATTTCATCTCGTCCAACGCCTTACGTGTAGATCCGAGTTCGAGATGCGCCGCAGCCTGCAGTCCCTCGAACTCGACCACTAGCGATGATGTCGTCTGCTATGATTACGAGTTCACCGGCACGTCGGCCGGATCCAAGTTTCAAGAATGCGTGGAATGTGAATTAGGAAGCACAGATGTTGATAGTTCAACCGGGATGACGGATGTACTCTGGGGGTTATGTATGTTGGACGGTCGCAACCCGGTATCCTACTTCTGCATCATTAACATAATCGGTCAGATAATCTCCGCTTCGCAGTCTCGACCTGCATTTATGGCTTCCCCGAAGCGAAAACATCGTTGTCGACACCATGCCAAGTCTCATGTGCATCACTGGCACCGGCCATCGAGTACAATCTCAACAACAGCGAATCTGCTGACTTGTCGTTTTGTAACCAGCCAAGGTGGGCGGATGTTATCATCAACAAATGCGTTTATTGCTACAACTGGACGAGCAGTGAGCGCTATATTAGTAATTGTACGCTATCTACGATTTCTTTTCTCTGTGATCGCGGTATATCCGTACTCCCTCTTTGCTTACCCTCCTTTTGTATCTCTTTCCGATGTACACTGTCTCCGCCTTTATATCTTGGTTCCGTTCGTCTGTTGGTCTGCTTCGTTCCTGAAGCAACACCTTACTGGCATCTTCTAACCCCAGTCCAGTTATGCAAGCCCTTCACAATGCTTGCAAGGACGCCCCCACTCCTGGATCTGCCTTTGCTATCTCTGGGACACAGATCTTCTCCTCAGCTCAGGTCTCTGCCCCTCCTACGTCAACATCCACCCCCCATAGCGGCGGTCTAGGCCACAAACTCGTTCTGGTTATTGCACTTCCCGTTGTCTTTGGCACCATCGCACTTCTCACTGTCGGTATCTGCTGCGTATGGCTTGTCTGCTCCCGCCGCCGGCGAATGAAGCAAAGCGGAAACATGGATCGGTTCCACGCTGCGCACGAAACCTGGGGCCCCCAAAGCCCAACAACACCAAGGAGCAGGAACGGTCAACACGTTACTTATCCTTCACCTCGCTGGCAACAAAGCCAACATAGTCCAGGCTTCGCGAGCCAACGCAATAGCGGGATGGGTTGGGCCCAACCTCTATCTACCAATGTGAACAAGCGGGTGAGTAAGTCAAGTGGAAACAGTGGCGGCTCTTATTATGAGGGATGGGGTAATACCTTCTCGCCGACCTCACCGAAAGACTGGGATGCAGCAGGGGTGCACGCTGATCATCAGCTTCATGAACGATATTTCCCTCCAGGCAACGTCACCGCTTCTTTCCCCGAGGACGTCAAGAATCCGAACTTTGAGTCATCCCCAACAGACACAAAACCAAAATCCACATCGTCCTTCCCCTTCGTCTGGCCCTTACGTTCCTCCGCACCTGCTCCACCGGCCACGACCAAGACCCAAGACTTCGCCTCGCTCGATTCCGTCGCAAAAGCCCCTCCTCCTCTGACAACTACGTACCCTCCTCAAACGAGGACCTCTCCTCACCAACCCCCACTAAACCTCCAAATCCCCTCCCCGACCGCAACTCGAGGCCAGACCTTTACCACGACACTCTCCGGTCATCCCGACATCACCTCCAATAGTCCGGAAGATTACAAGAACTTCAGTCCGTACCACGACCTCTCGAGTCCCGAGAGCGCAGCCACTGACAAGGGCCTATTAAAGAACCAGACCTTTGTCTTTGACGAGGGCAGGGGCGGTTGGATCAGGGATGACTCGTGATTTGTTTTTCTTCGTGTATCTCCGGATTTCACATAGCGGGTTGTTTCCTTGTAGAGATATCCAATGTTTTCGCCGTATTGGAGGGGCCGAAAGAAAGTTCAAGCACTACAGAATGACACCCTATCCCATCAGTCAGTCAGCCAGCTGAACGATTACCACAACGCCAAACAACCACGTTGGCAATCCCCTTCTCCTTTTTTTTTGTTTTTTGTTTTTGAAACTAGGATAGTACTGTAAATACATATCAGATATATATATATATATGTATATATCTATCTTCCTGCATATCTATCAACGTGCGTAAGTACTCTACGGTGCGTGTGTGTATGTAATACATCCCTCTTTCAAACAAATCTCGTTCCGCAGATCCTCGTTCCTCCCTTCCTCTCCTTCTCTACTACTAACCTTCGCTTCAGATATACGTTCATGTTCACAAGACTGCAGCATGGGGGTGAATCGACAGTATCGGATACTACTTCTTATCTGTAATTACGCATACAACAGGAGAACAGGGGGTCGAGGGGTTAGGTGGGATTATAAGTATACGTTGATAACATATACAAATCTCAAACAGACAAAAAGGCATCACAAAAGCCGTGAACATCATCCTTTGCTTTTCTACGAATGTCGACCACTCAGCATCGGGGATATCGTCGTGGGTAAATAGGTAAGTAGAGTACACTCTAGGTAGATATAACCCCCCGAGTTTTATAGGTATACATTCGCATCCTTTTCCTCTTCCTCTCCCTGCTTATCCTTATTTTTGTGTTTTTGTGTCGATTCTATCCTGGCCCCTGACGACAACGGGACAACATTGTACTTTTTTGAGAGCGAAAGATCGGTAGAAATGGTCGGTGGATATTAATAGTACTAGGGTGGTGGATGGGGATTTGTTTAGGGCAAGGAGGTTGGACTAGGGTAGATAGAGAGGATAGGACGAGAAGGGAGGGACAGGGAAAGAGTAGAGACACAGACACCGAAAGAAGGGGGAGAGGGAAAGGAGTAAAGGGGTTAGGAAGGGTTATATTGACCTTTGATCAACAAGGTACGGGATACATCGACTTAGATAAGTAGGTAGATCGGTGCGTCGTGGAGGCTGGATGGTCAGGTCAAGACATGGAAGAGAATCGAGAGATGGATATGTAAATAATGAGCTGCTTTGAATGGCCTTGTTGTAGTCGATTAAGGAGTTCCTTGGCGGTGACGGCGTTGATGATGGTGATGATGAAGGGAAAGTGATATCATATATGTTTACTTATACATGGGACTGAAGTAAGACTCGCCGTGTGACGGTGAGAGTGGTAGTGGTCATGACGATGAGAGATACTAAATTGCCGATGGGCGGGCAACGAGTTTTCCTTTTCCTTCTCTCATCTTTCGTGTGTCTCTTTCGGGCTCTCGTTTTCGGTGTTTGTTGACTTGCCCGTTCTGTTTCTTTTCCTCTTCTCTCTCTCTCTATTTTGTCTCCTTTTTCTTGCTCTTGACGTCCGCTGCTTTGTAATGACTGTTTCATGTTGGTTTCGTGTGGCGATATGTACAACCATGATCTTTTGCGATGAAATCTTTTCTATCTCCAAGGCCCAGTTGGATCGTTGAGCCAACTCTTGAGGATTTGTTCTTTGCTTGTTATTTCGAAGCGCGCGAGGTTGTTTCTTGTTGGTACCTGGATATTCTCGGCATTGTTGGTTGATTCTTGAGAAGAGGTGTTGTCGTTCGTGATACTCATGCCATCCCCTGTATGGGGACAAGCTTGTCGGAGGTCTGGTAAGTCATCGTTTCCGGGATGCAGACAGCGAGAACGGTGTTGAGGTTGATTGGCCATGGCGGTAATAGTGTCCGATGGTTGTGTAGCTTGCCGATTCGCCATTACGGCAACCGATTCAGGATCGACTGTAGGAAGGTTCAGGATTCTGTTGGATATCCGACACCAAGTCTGCCGAATATTCAGGAGAAACAATCTCTCCTTTCTGATTCTCTAGAACGCAAAGGCAGCTCGAAATTAAGGACTGTAACGTATTGAATGTCGGAAAGGAAAGTATGGATCTACAAGAGAAGAAGTAAAATAAAGCGTACACAGCTGCAATATCAGAACGATGAACAGCAGGCGAAAGACCCAGTCCCAGGAGGTGTCCAGCATATATGTATTGCACCCCCATCTCGGGAGCGTTGCTACAATGTCGGTGAAAAAAAGAACGTATAGGAACATTGTGATCTTGCTTTGGGTAGAAATCGTAAAAAGTTGTGTGTTGGGTAGTGCGGCCAGTGATAGAGAAATTATCTCACCGTTAGAAGATCTATAAGAAAGCAGAAAGCTCCCTTTAGGCTGGAGATCGAACTTCATATTTAGCGTCTGGAATCACCTGAGGCAGGTTCGGCCTGCTATAAGCAGCCCGAAACAAAACTTCTCAGAGCCAGAGCAGGTGTGTGGGGAGTTGTACACCCCCATGAGGATCTCCCATCGAAGGAGCAAAAGTAAAACTATATCAACGAGCGTTTTATGCTTCCCTGGGCTGTGGAGGTTTTGGGATTCGCGGCTCATGCGAAACCGACATTGTCCAGCGGAAAGCATAGGGTTTGACGAACCGTCGTCTGCCGTGTGCATTGATGGATCTTGGTACTGGAAGCATCAATACCATTTGTAGCCCGATTGGCGTTGCGAGGGAGGAGCACGAGCAGCTGCAGAGCATATCTGGTATCTGCCGCTACCAAAGTCGGGCGGGCTTGGGCTCATACCCACTGTAGCTTCCAGCGAGTCCAGGCGATAAGCGGCACAGTACCATGGGGTACACACTCCATGCCATAGTGGTACTGGCAGGTGCCAGCAGTAGGCTGCATAACGTGGCACTCAACATTGAAGGACGCCTTGCCTAGAACAGATCGACGTAGAGCTGTCGCGAGAAGGCTCGCGAACATCCTATGATCCTCCATCCATACCTTCTGTAGTACCTCGACATTCGACTACTAGCTGCAGGAATCGATAGCATGTTCATGGATAGCCTAGCATCGGCGCGTATTAGCCGATGGGTGCCTAGATGGTGTGTACTACGGTATGTGACATTGGCATGTAGTGGAGGGAACAACCACACTCAGAGAGAGGATGCCAAGGCCCCCATCGTTCAATGCATAATTTGCCTGCTTTCACGAATACATGTGTCTACGCGCCTCCTTTACATGATCTAGAACTTTTCAACAATTTAGAAATGGACAGGACGATCTCAACAATGGTACTGGAAATCTCGTGAAGTGGTCGTCATGATGATATTATTGAACCAGGTCTTGAACACTGTTCGGTGGTTCAATCAACTTCAGCCACGGCGGTTGGCGCGGAGTCAAGCCAACTAGCGAGACACGATGCTCGCAAGGAAATTCTATGTACAACCCGTATGTCTCCTTCCAAGCATATCAAACATAAAACATCATCAAAAATGTGGTCGTGACATCGTATTGCCTGACCTGTACCTGTCCACGAATCCAACTCCACCTATGATGAAACAGAAGAGGAAAGCTCCAGTGCCAGCTTAGTGAAGCCTGGAGAAAATCAGAGAAGAAAAATGCTTCTTAGGGTATCATTTTGATCGCCAGCCCATTGAGTACCGTAATCCAGCTCTGAACCGTGCAAAAAGAGTTTTATAGGAAAATAGATCAGTGATCTCGCACTTTCTCCTTCGACCGTCTCGAACGCCGAATATCTCGAGAGCAAAGTAAAGTCTCAAGCCAGGATGCGTGTAAAACAGACCGATTGTAGGGACTGTAATTAGATGACACCTTGATAAAGGTTTCGTCAATCGTGTTCTGACAGAGCAAGGGGTAAAATCATTTCAAAGGGTGGACCATCAAGGCCACTGTCGATGAAAGGCCCGTTGTCATATCAAAAGGAAATGCCAGTCGTTTTGTTGCATCACGTCCCGCCAGTGGACGTCTTGTTTCTTCATTGATGGGGATTCGGCTCCCATCAAGCCAGCGGAAATAGGTGTTGGTGTGCATGTAGCTGAATTCGGCATGACGATCTCATCCGCTTGTCGCCATACTTCTCGGAGTAAACGAACCATACGGCCGAAACTCCCATGTTCTGCTTGCTCACCCAGTCTTTCGCAGCGCTCGGCGAAGACACGTCGGAATGGGCTAGTAGGTATGGAGAAAGAGCCGCAGATTAGCAGTGGCCAGACAAGACATCGGTCATAACCATCAGAACCCGAGGGAATAAATTGCATAGTGTCAGCTAGGCGAGCGATGAGATTGATGGTGCTTTGTTGATAGCGATTGTAATCTGGCACAAGACTGCAGAGATAGACCCTTGCCGCGATACGAAAGATGGCGGTCATGTTCTTGGAGAGCTGTCGGGGGCGGATCGCTCCAGTCGCAGCAACTGGATAAACCAAGGATTCATGTGTTTCAGTCGCGTCAAGTTGCTGGGCCAAAGCTGTGATGTGGGAACAAACCATCAAATCATCCACGCGGTTCTCGAGCTTCAATGCATCGAGACACGCAATTTCAGATAGAAGGTACATGACTCGGTCCTCACATCCCATCAGCTCGCACAAACCACTTGTTGAACCAATAAGATGTTTGTTGCGATAAGTGTTGGCGTATTGAGGAGCGCGTCCCAGCATTGTTGAACCGAGGATATCTATCCAGGCGGTCAAGGTCATGTTGAATGGTGGATGGACACCGTTTTGCGGCATTTCTTCCAGCACACGAGGTAGTTCAAGCTTATTGACGAGATCCTTGGCAGCTTGGAAGTGTTGGTGCCACGGGATGTCAGGAAGGCTATCGTCTGGTCGACCAACGGAACATTGGAAGAAGATCATGCCAAGAGTAGCCTCCAGAATCTTCAAATGATCCTTGTCATGATTTAATGCCTTGCACAGCTCTGTGACAGCCTCAAATCGATGTCGCATGATGTCTCCATCGATCTCTTCACCAGGGAGTCTTTGGGTAGACTTAAGATGGATGGCCGAGATGCTCAGGCAGCAATGCAGATAACATGGATTCGATTCGAGAGCTGGTAGGATGACCTCCTGCTTGACCGAACCGTGTTGGTTGACTTCAAGAATGGGAAATATCAAACGAAGCACATTGTTGATGAAGTGATCTAACAGCCTCTGGTCGTTGTCGTCGACTTGGAGGAGGGCTCTTGGCGATCCATGTGGTGATCCATGCGAGAAGTCGAAAAAGTTGAGATCAAAAGCTTCCTCAGCTGGCCATTGCTCCTTCGTCTCAGCGACTGGGTCGTCTTGTAACCACTCCTCGCCTGTAAAAGATGGAAGCATGGCATGAGGCGGTGGAGGCTGAAAGGTACTAAATGTTGACATCGAAGAGTCTTGTCTCATTGGGATGTCATTGACAAACATCTGGCGTTCGGTCTTGATATCGACCTCGTATGGAGGATAGGCAATGGAGTGCCCACTATAACCTTCCGGATAGGGTATGGCATGAGAGTGGTGCATATATGAGGCGTATGGATCTTGCATTGGTTGGTTGAAGTCATACCCCAGCGAGTACTGGGAGTCTTCCGAAGCAGCACGTGTAGCTCGCCCCATGGCATCTGAAAACGTATCTGATGTTGGCACTGAGGGGACGGAGTATGACATGCCTGGCGGCGTACCGGCAGGTTGACTGTGCTGTGTAGCGGTCTTCTCGCTCAGCTTTGTCCGCTTGATCGCGTTCTTGATCTCTTCCTTCTGTCTCTTGCGATGCTCGTTATTACTCCACCACATCGGCCGTTTGTACTCGCAAGTGAGGCCGAGGTGACGACATGCCTTGCACGTGAGTTTGCCCTCATCGCACTTCTTTCTTCTCAACCGGCAGGTAAAACAACCTGAGTAAAGTCAGTCGCATGCTCGAGGGCCATTTTATGCTTCCACATACCTGATCGCGATCGTCTATGCATCTTGGAGCTTGTTTTCGCCGGCGATGATCTGGGTTCATCGGCGGAGTTCGAACCCTTTCTCGCGGGGGTTGTGGACTTGGTCGACATCCTTCCTGGTCTTGGTCTAGGTCGGGTCGATATGTGTAGGCGTCGCAGTGTATTCGCGCGCAGAATCAGCGAGGACGGTGGTGACGGTAGTCGGGGAGTTGAGAGCAGGACCGGATTGCTGGAGTATTACGGGAGCTTGAGACTAAAGCCGGACCAGCAGCTTCGTTGTCTATCTGTGAAGGACAGTGAGGTAGTCCAGCAATGAGGTAACGGTCTGCAATGGGGAGTTCATATTGATGCTGGGCAACAGAGTGTTTATGTCTTGCATGATAATGGGACGCGGCAGAACGGCAAGTTCTATTTTCGTCTTCTGCGATGAGGGAGTACAATCTTCTTAGATCGATAGCCTGTTGCGCGCATTGGACTAGCTTGTGATTGGCTCTCTGGCGGTGAAGTGTCTCTTTGGACGAATGAGAACACATTGGGTAACCTTGTAGATGCATGTGGATCTATTTTTGTGTGGCGCTTCGAAGTACTTGACAACGCCATGTGCGATAGGCTAGGACGCGGGAGGAGGGGGCAGGATGCGAGCTCGATAGATGGCTTGTGGAGGATTGTAGCTAAGGGACCAGGGTACCTGGGTTCGAGCCGCCGGAGGGCAAGATGTGAGTGGAGCACTCTGATCCTTGTCCTGTCTAACCTTCACGGGAGGAAGACCAGGATGAGCACACCAAAACGATGCAAACCGGACTAGGGAGGATAGCTACCCTGTCGGAGTGACCCATGGGTGCTGAACCTTCTACGCGGAAGGTATGCTCCAAGTACGGGGGTAATAAATCTTCCACCCCTGCGGTGATAGCCATGGGGGAAACCAGGCGACTGTTTCCTGGAACTTTGAAGCATAATACGGCTTCCATGTAAAACAGGATCTGAAGGTGCATACAATGCATTGTAGAGTTTCCGAGACAGTACGTGGGTTGAAGGGTTGCAACGGCTAAGATAACGACGGGAATATCGTGGTCTCAGTCATCAGCCAGAAAGGGTACAAACACCCAGTGGAGGCGGTCAGAAGAGTACAATATCTTCCCATTAGCCGTGCTGTATGCAGTCCAGACCAGGATATGTCCCTGGTGGAGACGACATAGCATGCAATGTGTAAGGGTCAGCTCCACGTTTAACGGGTCCATTATTGGGATTTCCCTATGAGAGCTCGACTTTTGGTAGCAAGGTCGGACGGACCCCGGCTCCATGATTATGTCAATAAGACCGAAGTGCAGACAGGGCATCCGGGAAGCCAGATTACAATTTAGTGCCCTGACATGGTGCATTGCGCCTAACAGCGCACGGCAATGAGGGGAAGAGGTGCCTCATGTGTCTGTTGATCGTCCATCTGTACTAGGCAAACAACAACAGCCAAACATCACTCGAGTCTCTCGGGTAGTCCTATCAGATGTTGTTGAGTGGCTTTCTGCGTCTGATAGGAACAAGAATAAATTGGTATTACGAAGCCATTTGATGGGGAAGGGAAGCTACGACGAATCTGGACTAGAACAGAACCACCGTGTACGTGCACTGACCAATGCGTGGAATGGTCGAGATCGACATCATGATGTTCGGAGAACCTATTCAGGTCAGTACACTCCGTACCATAGTAGACTCGGGTCAAGTTAATCATATCAAGGTGGTTGCACCCAGCTTGTGCAACGGTGCTGAATAACTACAAGACCTAGTCGGAAGCGAACTTCGTAGAAAGTGGTGATTCGATAGTTCGAGGGGATTAGAGTCCATGTTCGACGGTTTCTTTGGACTTGGTCGCTAAAGAATAGTTGCATGCCAAGCTTTGACATTGGAGGGCTGCGATTGATCGACGACTCGGACGCTAAATGCCCTGGTCGACAGATGGCTCGCAGGGACGGGAAGCCCGCAGCCAACGGCTTCCCTGAGCGTGCATGAATGATGGACGACTGGACAGGGATGAAAGGTCATGGGAGGCACAGAGAACAGAACTGGAGAAGCTAATCATAGAGGAGGGATGAACTCGAGGAGACGACTGGCTGATGACTAGATGGATACATACCAGGATAGTGCCTGCTAGCGGTGCGGATGCTATGCAATGCGTTTTGAAACTATCAGATATCAGATTAAAGCCAATATAACCCGAAAGCTTACGGGTGGATGTACTACGGTTGGAGCTCATCACATCCAGCAGAAACAGGTCATAGCTTCTTAACCTCAATTAATCCCTAAATTAAGAAGCAAATCTGCCTTAATTAGTAGCAATTACGCGCTCAATTCATGGCACCACTTGATATCTTCCTCATACCAAGGCAAAAATGTGATGGCACTTACATACCGTAGCTCAGCAGACACGTTCATGTGGTGATATATCTTTATCACCCAACCCCTCCACCATCAACTACCATACTACTGTATGGACCTAATTAACATCAATTATCTAAGAATAGATGGGAATGTAATGCAAGTTAATAACACCAATATGGAGCTTCGAAATGCACCATAATTAGCACCTATTTACACAAGAAATACTAAATAACCCTTTTACTTCCTTTTTAGGCTTGATAGAGGACTTGCAACAGGATTACAGTGGAAGAAAGAGAGCTAATGGTGCGGATACAATCCATCCATCCAATATGCAAGCAGTGGCAATCATCATCACCATTGATCTTCATGATCTCCATTAGGAAACATGATGATGGGCCTTGGGGCTCTGGGCCGCTAACAAGAATCGAGTCAATGCTGGAGGAAGGAGAAGTGGCCATGTGACCTCGACATTCGTCTACCGCCGGGATTTCACGGTCGTCGCGTTTGTGTCCGCCCAACCCAACGGCTTTTCTGCCTTGACTTCTACTTCTCGCTTGTCAGCGTTCATTCATGGCTTGCCTATGACAGCATCTGATCTTGTCGGTGCTGATCCGTCCCAGTACTCGTGACTTGCATTGCTACCCAACTACAGCGGATATTCCAAGTTCCCATTACTCCAGACCGCTACTATCTGATGTTGCCTTTCCTGCTGAGCCTCACATCACCTGGTCATATGGCGAACAGTAGCTCTTGGGCGGCTGACTTCTGGAAAGGCTAGGCATCAGAAAATCGTCACTTAGTGGATGATGATGTTATGATCATCTCATGATGGTCTGTATGCAACTCGGTCGATCAATCAGTCATTACTTGCAGTCGGTCAGCGACCAATCTGTCTCCAGCCACCGATTATGGGCTTTGGAAGATCCCTGCCCCTATACAAGACATATTCTCAAATGTGATAACTCATATGAGGAACATTTAGGAGATATCTACAACCCGCTAGCTCCGCTGCATGCAATCTCCATGTATCTCCCACCGGCAAAAGATAGCATGCTGCACGTACATCCATTACATGCATATGTATATGCAAAAAGACATCCACGGGTTCGTGAGTCATATAGCATCCTTCCATATAATGGAAAACGAGTGCCCAGGCAGCACCCGCAAGCTGTTGAGAATGAAAATGGCAAGTCCTACTTCTATATCGCCTTTTCATCTCGTTCGCCTGGAAGACACCCTCAAGAAGACACGGCTGCAGCACGGGCAGGTCATGTGAGTCCAATCATGAATCAGAGACTGCAATCTTCAATGATGATTGCTCATGAAGCGAAACACTAATGAGTAATGGCGTGATTTAAGAGTAGGTTGATAGACGGTAGTGCTACGCAGACCACCGGTATGATTGTGGAGGATCAAAGTCTGATAGATGCATACTAGGTAGTTCAGATTGATAATTCCTATGCTTAACCTCATCGGGGAAGTTGTAACTTGCGTGAAGAGGCAATCAATGCGAAAAGCAGTCAAATACCTACCTATGTGACTAATCCTCTCGCCTTGACAATTGGTTAGCGAGCATGAAACTATGATGTTTTCTCATCACCGTGCGTACGACTACTACAGTAAGTAAAGAGTGATTCCTCGAGAGGGGGGAAAATCGCTATGCTTGATTTGTCAGGGGGTAAAGAAGGTGGCTTGAGCATTCATGCAAGCGAGAAAGTCAATCAATGTTTGACTTACAGTAATAATATAGATCCTGGCTCTCTGCACATTCTACATAACTTAGTAAGAAGGGCCATCGACGTCGTACAGAAGCGGAAATGTGATGAGAATACTTTCGGCACAGTGATACATATGGTGTCCCTGCCCTGTGGCTTGCATCAAATTGTAAGTGTTTGCATGCATCATGCTTCTTTCCTGTCATGCAGGCACAATCAAATTCTCTCGCTTTTTCATGAGTCGGTGAAGGAAGAGGAAATGATGCTTTTGAAGACCCTTTGTGCGCCCCGAGAACAATTGGGTAGTCGTATCCATTGCCGTTGAACCGAGTCTACTGAGGCAGCGAATGAGAGGCAGGAAATCCGCTCTTCAGCACCGGTAACCCAAGATGGTCACGGTACGGATCGATTAGGCCCAGGGTGACATTTGGTCTCGACTTCATCGATGTACATTGTAATTAGTGTTGATCAAATTCTGTCCTCCAACAGGACTTGCCCAGAAACAGGGTCTAGATAGGAATAAATGGATTTTCCGTCCCGTATGACGCTCCATTCAAGGAGAACATTCATCGTCAGAAGCCTGTGGTTGGTCCTCGCCAAAATAACAGATCTTCGACGAGAAATTGCATTGCTGGCCAGAGATTATTTTCATCGTTCAAACCGAAGGTCTTAATACTTTCTTGCTATTACGATGATGATTGGATAAAATACACAATCGCATTCACTGTGCGCCAATCAAACCTCGAGGGTTGGAATGATCCAATCGAGCAGCCTATCACATTCGCATGTTTGTCGCCTTGGGTCCAAGTCCAGCGCTTACTATCTTGTTCATCCATGTACCTCAACCTCTACCCCTCCTCATATCGCCGCCCATGCACTATGCACTCTGCACCGTCTTAGCACCTTTTGAGCACACGGGCTTTTTTCATGTCGAAGCTCACCCGACTGGCCAGCTATGTTTTCTAAATTCATCGCCGCCTTCGGTTATGGTTTTAGACCCTGCTCGGATCTATCCTAGCTGCACATGCTATTCGTTCTGGCCCTGCAAGCAAGCGCCCAGTCAAGGTTGCTGCTTCACTGCTCTCACCGGTCTCGCTCCTGCGGATTGGCACCGGTCTCCCCCAGAGATTCTACGCCCAAACACTTCTAGCACCCGCAATTCGTCACATCACCGTTGTGCTAGCTCCACTGCATTGGCTCTTCCGGTGTCACGATGCATCTACAAGTAGTCCTCCCCCCATATACCCGTAGCACCCATCTCGTTCTTGATTGTTTCATTCCAGTTCTGTTTCGTTTCCTTAAATCATAGTTACATAGACATACCCGACTGGCAACAGTCCAAAAAGTGGTCTTTCAATTTTGTCAATCGGTTTCCAACTTTCCTTCTGCTTGTCTCTGATGCCCGGCGTATTAAGCACGACAAGATGGTGAGTGCAATCCACTCGCGAAGAAATGGAAAGTAGCAGCTGACAAAGTTACAGCAAGCCCTTCGTCCCTCGAGCATCGACACGAAGTTTGGAGACCATCTCTCCTTTGTAGATAGGAGATCATATGCTCCAAGGCCGGTATCATCAGCCACCGAATTCTCAGATACCGACTTCGAAGATGACTACCCCGATGAGCAGTTCACAGCAAGGAGTGCTAGCAGTCAAACGACAGTCTCGACATTTGACTCACTAAAGACTCCTGATACTGCAGGTCTAGGCGGCTTTGACTTTCATTTCGATGACAAGCAGCACGATAAGGCATCCTCAGTAGGAGATGCCGAGGCGGTGAATCTCTACTTTGGGTTTTCCCCCGGCGGAGATGTCCCCGTCGAGCTACCAGTGAGGACGTCATTCGAGCCGCATGAGGTGTTGAAGAGTCCTCTGAGCTCCCGTAAGGACGCTTGTGACAAGCTTGATGAGACTGATGTGCGGAGCTGGACACCAGAAGATGTTGCTGACTGGATGTTTGACGCTGGGCACGATGATGCGGTTGTTGACAAATTCCTCGACCACGACATCACAGGCCACATCTTGCTTGATCTTCAATACGACGACTTGAAGGAACTGGAGATCTCGTGCCACCACAAGCGGAACGCCGTGTTAGATTCCATCAAGTATCTCCGCACACGCAGTAGGGTTTCCTTGGCACCAATGCTCCCACCAGACATGCTCTCCAAGGAAGTTGCGAAGCCTAACAGGGAACGCGTTGCGAGTGAGCGGCGAGGTCGTCATCAACATGCTACAGCAGAAGATGTTATTGCTCCTGGGGAGTCGGTCTCTATTGTCGCCATCGAGCAAGTCCTCCCAAAACAGCATGTCTGCTCTAAGGGTGAAAATTGTAAGAAGTGGAAGAAGCAGCAGATGCAGCTGCAACGGATACGGGAAGAAATGCAAGCGATGCCGAACACTCCGATGACGATCTCTACAAACGTGTCACGTCCATCGCAGGTGGCACCGTCCATCACTGCTTCTTCTGATGTCTTTGGGCCTGGTCTCCCGAACCCCTCGGCAATCACTAGAGAAAAGCTCCGTGAGCTAACGCCTGTTGACCCCCAGGAAAGCGTGCGACAATTCCTTGGGTTCCAACACTTTTCACCCACGTCTCCCAGCTCAGGTGCCTTATCGGAGAAGCTCCGCAATATGCCTCGACTAACCATTCCTGTATTGTCGTCATCCTCGGACGCTTACTTCTCCCCAGCCGGTCGGCATTCAGCAACCCCTAGGACGGTGATCACTCCAACCCTTCGTCGGTCTAAGACACCGATCTCTGCAATTAGACACCCATCGAACATGCAATCTGCGTCATCAAAACACGAGAGAGGCTCGTTCAATCTCCGGACACCGATGGATGCCTACCAATTAGCTTCCCCATTCTCTGAACTTGACGTCCCCATCACGTCTTTACCCCAGGAACCCCTCGCACGAGATACGTCCCAGTCAGTGCCTCCCAACATGCAATTCGGTGCAAACCTTACTAGACGTCCTATAGACCCAGTTTCACGTCCGCAATCTGTCCAGCAATCAAACATCCGTCATGTAAGACGGCCATCTTTTGCGCCTCCTAGTGTCGCTCTTCTTCCGGAAGAGGAAATGGCCGAACCAGTCACAGCCATATCTTCTTCAATTAAGAGCCCATATCATCTCTCACCACCCAGGCGACGCCCATCCGTATCGGGGGTGACCCCTCAAACAGCTTTTCCACCACAATTTCCTCAGTCTGCAGGAGCCTCAATCAGCCGGCCGTCCACTGCAGCACCAACATCGTTGCCATCTTTCGCCCCGAGAGTGAGCACCAGTCTGCCGCCTCGTTCATCTTCCGTTGCACCGCAGTCCCAATCTTACCAGTCCACGGTGCCTCCACCACGGCCATCCACCACTGTCCCAACGCACCGCCAATCCTCTGGCCCCACACCCACGTCTCGGTATCCTCTATCTTCATCTCCACCGCCACGATCTTCCACCACTCCACCAAGCCCCTACACCCACACCTCTACACCTCATCCTGATATTAGTCCCTCCAATACCGCCACCAGCTCCGCCTCAGCCGGGACTACAAACGCAACCTCGCTTTCATCTTTGCTCCTACCGCCTTCCACACCCCAGATATCGGGGCCGATGCGCCGTCGTCTCCGAACTCGCCTCCTCCGCCACGAATGGACTGATGGTCATTTCGCTCTCACTGGTACTTCGCTTGCCATGTACAAGTCCGAAGAGAGTTACCTCCGCCATTCGAAAGCCCTTGAATATATCGACGTAGACGACTACGCCATCGCCTGCTCCTCAGCTGTCAGCGGCAAAAAGCTCGGCGCCTCATTCTTCCGCTCCGGAAAACTCGGCCGCTCCCCCAGCAACAAAGGATCCGACGGTTCCAGATCCGCACATCCCGACAGCAGTTCCGGATCCCGCGGTGAAGCATGTTTCGGCTTTTCCCTGATCCCCATTCCTCATCAGCACAACAGTAGCAGCCCCGACGGCGGCAGCTCATCCGGATTCGGTGCCGGCAATGGTAGCAGCAAAAAGCCCACTACCATACACTTCTCGTCCTCATCCGACAGGTCAAAGAGCTCCGACGCGCACCACTTTGCCGTCGGGACACGTGATGAACGCATCGATTGGATGCGAGAATTGATGCTGGCCAAGGCTCTGAAGAAGGGAAGACGGGACACCGAAGGCGTTGAAGGAGCGAGAGTCGAGATTGATGGATTCGTCGTTTGAGGTGGACGCTCTTTTCTCCGACGATTAAATGTGAGATTAGCGATGGCTATATGTGTTCACGATCATTCTTGTTCTTCTTGTTCCATTTTTACTTCTCATGCATCCTTGCTTGTCCAAGTTGGAAATTGGGAATTCTTCCCTGTCTGTCTGTCTATCTTTTTTATATAATTCCTCCTGACAACCTGCCTCCCGCTGGCCGATGGGACATCGTCTCTCGCCCGCGCGCTCTCTCACAAGCACAACAGACTTATACGCTACGAGAGACTTGACTTTCTTTTATGCATGCGTGGTCTATGCAATGACTACTACCACATACCCATATATAGGATAGGATAGGATAGGATAGGATAGGATAGCATAGTATGGGATAGCGTATCTACATAAGTATGCATGTATGCATGTTTTCAAGACCCTAAGCTTTTGGTTCTATCATGAATGGTGAATAAATATCAATCGCCGATCTTTCATAATGGTATCGCACACCTATCTAGTCGTTAGGATAATTACCCGTTCGTCTCTCTTACCGGACACCCCGGGATCTATCGGACCCCCCCACTTCCTCTACATGGCCATCCTACTTGGAAAGCTCAGGCGCCTTCGCGTGAGGAAGATGCCCAGAGGCCAGATGGAAGAAATTACAGAATATTCACTCTCTCTATGCTAATTCATGACAACGACAACGCAAAGCCATCCGTCTCCATACGCAGCCCACCTGGCCAACGGCTCCAGTTCAGCTGACATCGGTACCATGGCGCCGTGAAGGATCGGTTTTGCGAGCACGGGGATTCGGCGGCTGGGGAAGAGAGAGGGGAGGAGCGTATGGAGAGCTGAACCGAGGGTTTGGGGTTGAAGAGATGGCGAGGAGCGCGGAGGTAAGATTGTGCTGCTGGTAGTGGTCGAGGATGAGGGTGTTATGTATGGTGGAATGTGAGACTGGAAGACTTTGATGGATGGGATGGCGGATGGGTCCGTGGGAGACATTGAAGACGTAGGGATATAGATTCGTAGTGGGACGTTGCGGAAATTTTGGGGTAGGAGAGAGGAGTAGATTCGTCGGTGGGTCGAGAGATCGTGATTCTGGACGGAGGTCCAGAGCGCCTTTGAGTCAGCTGCTGAGAGTGACATGATTGGTTTGGCAGTTCCGGAGCGGAGGAAATCGGCTTCTTTGACAGAGTTGATGAAGGAGTCGTGCAGGATCGGCGGAGAGAGAGGAGGTAGCTGAGGGGGAGGCGGTGTTGGTGGTGATGAAGGTGTTTGAGCTGAGCTGGTGGTAGTTGGCGGAGGGGTTGAGAAATGAAGCATCAAGCGGAATGACGGCGGTGTGGTGGGGTCAGTAGGAGCCGTGGGATTGGAGCAATAAATGTCGTACAGGAGGCCCACGGGGAGATGCCATCTAAGTGGCACGGATTCAAAAGTGAAGTAGCCATCATATGGATTGGTCGTAGTTGTAGGGTTAATCAAAAAAGGTGAGAAGAATGTATGAAGTCGGGGGAGGAGGAGCGGCAGATATGACAGGCGGGGAACAGATATCTAACAAGCATGTTAGATGACTGTAGCCAAGAGAATACGACAATGATGGCTCCTGAGAGCTGATTCCCAGGTAATCATGAAAGCGTGATGTACATTTCTGATAAACGTGGAACTGCAAGGTTGTCGACTTACTAGATACGGATCTGACTGATTGAAGGTCCTACAATCCGAAGGTGACAATCGAATATCCAGCGCCAGATGTCCATTCCATATCTTCGCTTGGAGAGCGGAAAGCTCAGCTGCACCAGGAGACATTTCCACAGATGGCTATACGCATGTCTCAATCACGTCTAACTGGACAAGATCCTCCCCGTTGGCACGCTTTCGGAGGGAGGCCTACGGCGTCAAATCCCGGTCAGATTGCCAAGAGGCTTATTGCTGGTTGAGATAGAACAATAGTCGGTTGTAGATGCCACATGATAGATCGACGCTTCTGAGAAATAATGTCAATTCATCGCTCGATGTCTGCAAATGTGTACACACTGTCAGGGTTGAGGATGCTAAGCCTAGAATTCGGAATAAAACCGCTTTGTGGTCTATATGGAATACCTCACTACCAAAACGAATGCGATTATCATAGTATACATTCCAATCAACATGCAGTGAGTGGCCTATGATGGCGAGAGATATATGTGCATATGTATCTACCAAGCGCTAGAAAATTGTTCTGATTATGGTTGATCCTGAATCTTGCATCTACATGTAGCCACTATCATCTGCTTCTTCTCATAATTGCATCCCCTCTACGCCTAGGCTTTCTCACAGCAACATCCCGACTCCATTGTCGTAAGAATTTGCCACGACTTCAGCTTCAACAGTACATTAACCCCTTGGGCCCCGTCCTGAGCTGTAATGCGAATCAAGTATAGTAGACTTGTGCTGTTACGCGGTAGATTTTAGCATGGCCTGACTGTAGACAGTTGATTGCACCTATCGCGGATGAGAGGAACGGAAACCTGTTGCTGCTTATCCAGTGTCATCCATAACGTGGCTGCTTTCCCGAATAAAGATGATTCTGCATTGCTATAGAGCATACGATGTGCGATGCGCGGACCATATATAGCTGTGGTTTCTTCTGCGACCTCCGATAATTGCAAAGCAGTCAACACCATTTCCTGCTGATTCCTGAGGATGCCGGAGAATGCACCGTGACATGTACAGCGTGCTGACCGGGCTCTATGCCAGACAGCCTTACCGTCCACCGGTCTCCTTCAGCCTCTGTTCAAATGCCTCGATCATTGCACTTGCAACTTTTGTTTCAACTGCCGCCAGGAGGGCGTCATACATTGGGTTGCGGAATTTGACCTTGACACTCAGAGCTGCCTCTGTCTCGGATCCTCTCCCTGACGTGACGTCCGAAAACTTCCAGATTGTGTCCAGGGTCTTGAAGAGCCCCTCATCCTTGATGTACTGATCATCTTCAACGCTATCTCCTGATCTGGCTCGAACGATACCCATGGTCTCGTCACAGTCGACTTGGCTAGTAAAAGATTCTTTGTAACCTGCGTATCCCACGTCCATCGTCGCACGGGACGGCCATCCTTTCTGATCGCGAGACGAGACCCTTGAAGACTGAAGGAATGGAAGAAAGTCCGGATAGGCGTCAATGGAAGCGACGATCTTGAACAACGCTGGAACAGAGTATGGAAGCTTGCGCTTCGCTGCTAATACTCTTGGTGTACCGTTACCTGTTGCCACTTTCAGGAGATCATCAATAAATAGCGACTGTGGTGTGTGATGGAAGGATCTTTTAGCTGTAAACGGGATTCGCTGCGGGCCAACGGATTTCACGGTACTCCATGCTTGCAGACATGGAGCAGGAGATCTCATGCCTCTGATACAAGAAGACACCGCGATATTGGCTGCGTAGGACAGAAAAGAAAGCATCGAAATACAGCTTTGGCATGGTCGCGCAACTTGGCTTCCTGCGCCGATTACTGCGGGCCGTGGCAATTCAAAGGTGCGTTGTATTAAAATAGTCTAGTCTTTTGCAGATCTCAAAGACTACAGGCACGCACTTTCTCTGGCAGCTCGGTTCTTCGCCTGCACGGCCCCTCGCCTGCGCGGCCCCCTGGACCTTCCTTACGCATGGTCGCTATTGTGATCCGGAGTCCAACACGCCTGGACCCAGGCCCATATATTCATCTTGATCATAAATGCTTCTCGGGGGACAATGGATACTTTTGACCCTGTTCATGCAGTCAACCACTGGAGTCCGTGGTATTACATTTGTACAGCGGAGAGCAGATGGTATCTACGTAGTATCACATCAATGCAAGTCAGTCATTCAGCGGTCATACCCACTTGCTTCTTACGATGAATGAGGATGTGCCCTGATCTGCGCATCTAATTTTGTCTCGCCTGTGATATTGTAAATTGCGATTTTACATCGACAACCGTGGATCACGGATGCAAAACTAGCAGCAACATTTCAATAATCACCAATGTCTTGATTCATCTGGTATGAAGTTCGTCCACCTTGCCGATGCCTACATACTATGCAGACAGAGCCTGTCGGGCTGTTCAACGTTAACCTTGGTCCTTCGGAACACATACGGAGTAATAATTATTTCTTATTCTGTATTACTCTTGCGCTATATCGACTGTTTCAGCTGAGGTCTGCCTTTATATCATCACTTCTCGAGGCTTATTCTCAGCTGCAACCACTTTCCTTGGGTCCATTGGGTCATTGAGTCCATCATCGTACCCCACTGTAGCCGCGACAACTCTTCGATCTCTTTGCTATCAACGTCACTAGAAATACTAGTACATCCATCACTAATGATGTACGTGCCTAGTAGGTGCTCGTAGCAAATGTGGCCGTGTCATATAATTGTCTTCATAGGGCATCGAGATCAAGGCAGCAATGGTCTCTAGCGATCAGCGTTCCACACCAAGCTCTCCTTCCAAGACCGCCTAGCACCACCGGAATCCTCGTCACTTCCTGTTTTGTGCCTCGAGGCTCAAGCTAATCATCGTGAGCTCCCACAATTACTATCCCAACCCGCGTTTGTTCCGCCTCCCCTCAAACTCTGCTGTCACAGTAGCGTCTTCAACCCTCACACCTATCATTTCGAGGTACTTATCGGACACTGTTCCTCACTATTCTTCCGATGTTTCTGTCATCTTTATTCGGCCAGAAATCTATCAACATGGCCAACGACAACATCACCATCCGAAATATTTCATCCATTCCCCTGCGGTTGAAACTTGTGGAACGTTTCCATTCGCCGCCAGCGTCTGCCGATCCTATTGCCAATATCACCTCCACGTTCGCAAATATCACAACGGCAGTTGGCATCACGAACAACGTCACTCGGACTCCGGTTGTACCCATAGGAGATGATGCCAAGCCATATACGACTAAGGACTACGATCTCGAGATCCCGCCATTCAAGGTAGTCCGAACAGATATCAAACCGTTCGAGCATGATGCGAAAGAAAGGATTGCACTCACTTTCGAGACGAACATGGGCGGAAAGCATAAGGTTGGGCAATTCCGCCGTCTCAATCCATTATAGTTCTGACCTCACACTGTCATAGATGTTTTGTCCTGTGCCCACAACTAGTGGTTCTCACGAATTGACCCCTCTGGGAGCCAATCCGAAGTATCGGTTCACCGGGATCTATTTACCGAAATCATCATGGGTCACCTTGTTCAGCAGCGCCAATCCCCAGGCATGGATGCGGGAACTGCCTGACGAAACTCCTCTTGGTGCCCTCTCAATTCCCGGCACTCACAACTCCCCAACGTATCATCCAGCACCACCGAGCGTCAGATGCCAAGCGGTTTCACCCAAAGAACAACTCGCAAACGGGGTCCGCTTTTTTGACATCAGAGTCCAGCCCGAAGATGCACAGGATGAGAACAACGATAAGCTCATACTAGTGCATTCGGTCTTCCCTATTTCCTTGACTGGGAACAAATACTTCCGTGACCTGTACAATGCTATTCTCGACTTTCTAAAGAATAACCCATCAGAGACGCTCATTCTCTCGCTCAAGCGTGAGGGAACAGGCAATGCCACCGACCAGCACCTTAGCAAACTACTGAAACAGCATTATACAAACCCGCAACAATGGTACACCGAACCAGACGTTCCAACCTTAGGGAAGGTGCGGGGCCGCATCGTGCTCGTAAGACGATTTAACCTTGATCCCCCGCTGAATGATATTTGGGGCCATGGGAGGGGTTGGGGTATCGACTGTTCTGTCTGGGCGGACAATACTCCTGACAGTACATGCGCATCCGGTTGGGCCAGGGTCCAAGACTTTTACAATGTTACGGAGGGAGCCCTACTAGATAAGAAGGTAGCGTATGCACGTGCGCTGTGTGAGCACAGCGGGTGTTGTACCTACGAACCAGGTCAAGTCCAAGCACAGGGAGCCCCAAGAACTCCTCTTTTCATCAATTTCCTGAGCGCTAGCAACTTTTTCAAACTGTCTCAGTGGCCCGGTATGTTATTCTGTTATTAACTTTGAAGCACTGGCCCGTTAACGAACGCATCAACAAGAGAAAATCGCTGCAAAAATGAATCCTGATATGGTAGAATGGCTGTGCAAGGACCACATGGTTGGAGACAAAGCTGGAGACTGGTCGACAGGTGAGGCTCTTACGCAACAGGCCCGATCAATAACTGACTGAATCGACCCAAGGGATCATTGTCACTGACTGGGAAGGCCTCGGAGGCGATTGGGATTTGACCAGGGCCATTGTTGGGTACAACTCGAAGCTGATAAAGCAGTGACGAACATCTGGAGGTTTACTGGATGTGGGAATGGAATCGTGGACTGCTTACGATCGTCTCGTTTAGTGTCAAACAGATAATGATCGGCGTACGGAGCATTTTGGAAAGGCATGGTGTGTGTCAACGGTTGTAGCCTACTCGAGCCTGAAGTACCTGAGTCGACATGCAAGATCCGAGCAATACTTGATGTAGGTATTGACAGGTTGGATCCGTACCGGCTCGCCGGATACATTACTGGTACTTCGAGGTGTAGATCAATACTAGGCGGCTGTATGGCTATTAAGCAACCCAGCTTGTATTGTTATATCATATTCTAACAGCCTTCGGAAAGATGACCTGAAGTATCCTGTAACGAATCTAGCAGGTATTTACATAACCATGACTTGTGGATGCGAGTAATGGAGGTATCTCGATTACGGTATATGTTGGACTCCCCCTGTATAATGACCAATATGCGGCAAAATGACCCGGTACCGGCTAACGTACCAATCCAATCAGAATGGCGGACATCGCGGATTTACATTTCCTCGGATCGCCTCTTAACCAATGCCCACAGTGCTCAATGACCTCCGAAGGATAATAAATCATTACCTCAAATGGCCTACTGCTGCTGTCATGTCACGCCAAACGGGGTTCAACGCCTAAGAGGCATTCTGCAACTCTTCTTCGACACGGAGGGAGCAGAGCCCCTCGGTGCCATCACGCGCATGCCAATCTTTAGAGTCTGCCAAATACCAATCGCATTACAGTATATCGTTGTCCAAATCGTTTCCCAAATTCGTTTCAAACGAGATTCTAAATCAACTCTGTCACCTTGTCTCTGAAACAAGGATGCATGTGCTCGTCTATCAAGATGCTCGAAATCCTCTCTGTGGACCTGCTGGTTCTCATACTCGAGAATGTATGTGCACCGCTGGCCTGCTTAGCTGCCATATCAGACTGTTGTGCTCATGATCCATAGCTACCTGAAGAAGACCTCTCCCGGATAGGACGCGTCTGTCGTCAGCTCTACACTTTTGTCCTTCCTGTGCTGTACAGGACAGTATATTTTCGGTTACCAGCTAAATCTACAATGGATAAGATCATTCACAAGCTCGAAGTATTTACAGAACCTAGTTTCCAACACTTACGGCATACCCGCCGTGTTGTAGTTGTTGGATCCTGGTACGATGATGATTATTCAGATCTGGAGCCAGATCTTTCTCATGAACAGATCTTGTCGCCAGCGATCCGGATGTTGAGCATTCTCATCGATGTTTGTCTAATGAAAATGAGTAATCTCCGAAGCTTCATGTGAGTCTGAGGACTCCTTGAATATAGACGTCGTAACTGACTCTCTTCTCGATCTTCAGCTGGGATGCTGAAATTCCGCCGACGCAGAAACTAGTTGCGAACCTGGCGTACCAAGATTCCCTGGAAGAAATACAGCTGCGTCTGGGAATCGACCATACTCCCCATCCGTTATTCTATCCGGTGCTTAACTACCGGCATTATAGTCGACTTACGACGGTCAAGCTGAGTCAAATTAACTCGGTTGATGTTCTGCGAACCATTGGCGGACTCTTGGCCTCTCTCCGTTCCTTGAAGCATTTTTATATCGACGTCGATCCAGATTGCGATTTCAAGTTTAGTTCAGCTTTCAAGGGGTTCCCAAGTAACATGTACCTGTCTTTGCGTACCTTATACGTTGTGGGATTTTCTGATCCTCGCATTGAAAGAGGTGCTTTTTGGACCATGTTCCACTCAAATACTCTCGAGGACTTGACCCTTATCACAGGAAAGCATATGGAGCGCGAATGCGTTCAAGATTTCTGGAAACGGCCACCATACTTCCAGCATTGCATTAAGCGCCTGAGTACTAATATCATAGACAGCAGCATCGCGGATTTCATTGTCAACGCAGTTTATCTGGAGGCTCTGATCATTCACTCGTGTAGCTCTTTTGCGCCTGAGGTAGACTATACAGAGATCATCAATACGATCTCACGCCCAGGTCGTGGGCTTCGATGCCTTGGCATGTATCCCCAGGGGCAGGACGCCAGACAGTTCATGATTTCAAGGCCGATGATCCGAGCCATGCGTTCACAGTGCCCTTTTCTATCAGAAGCAGCTTTTGGTCTGGATACACAAGATTTCGTAAGTATAGGTCCATCGCTCGCTGTTCCATTTACTGGTGTCGTATACTAATCACACTTGCTCCAGTCTGTCATTGATGAAGTCTTCGATATTAAGCACCTACGTATTCTTCACATCTACCCTACTTTCATGGACCCCGATTATGAAGGCGACCAAATAATAAATCCAAGACAACCTCACAAGAACAAAAACAACAAAAGGGGCAGTCCTCATAGCCATGCTTACTTGAGCAAAACCCGCAACGGCAACCGTCCCCTTCACCCCAACAAGGCTCAAGCAGAGTCTGTGGTGACCAACGACTACATGGATCCGAGGGACGAACCGATGCGAGAACTCGAGCAGTGGGTCCTTCGCCACCTCGCCAAAGGACACGCACCCGGCCTCATGATCGTCGCTTTCGACGAGGCAACTCCCTACCTCGTCCAAAGGCATCCGCTACGCCTCGAAAAGCTGTCGTGGCTGGTGGCCGCCGTTGCCGCCACCCAACTCTTCAAGACCCCGTTTCTCGATTGGGCGTCTCGAAATTCATGACGGCAGAATTTACCTGTAGAGAAAAGAAAGGAAACTCCTCCAATGACACAGGCGGACGTTTGATCACTGTACGCACAGCCTCCGTAGTCTCTCAATAGACTCTAGTTATCTATGAATACTTCTTTCCCTGCTATTGTTTTGCTGCTGCTGCTCCTTCTTGGCAATGATCAAGTGCAGATGATAAGAATCGCACGGCTTACTCCCCTAGCTACAACTGATCGTAGTCTATTCTTCGAGAAGTAGGTAGTATCAACCTGTTATAATGGTCACTAGGGCATGGGACGGTTATGCTTAGGAGGAGGCGAGAAAGGTAATGCAACCTCGACAACTTCTGTTCGATCCCATGTGTATTAACAACGCATTACAAGTCCTGATGCCCACCCTCCTTCCTGTACCGACGCTTTGGTCGGATACTGATATACTCCTGCCGTACAGAATCGCATGTCTTCATCGCTCAAGCCCCCTCGTCACCGAAAAAAAGCGTCATGTCATAGACAATAGAACCCACACATGAACAGACGGGCCAGCCCGTTATTTCAGAAGTCACATAAAACACAAGGTCGAAGCGAAAAAGGATAGGAGGCAGAACGGGAGGGGCATATGGCTCGCATCTTGAAACATTGGCCGTGAAAACACATCATCTCCAGGAGTGCCTCGAGAACGCGGTGGACAGCAACGATGATTGTACACAATTCCAAGCTTCTCTTTTCCTAAAAGGGCCGTCATATATAAATTTTTTTAGTCAATGGCTTCGTGAAATTGTCGTAATGCATTCGAAAAGAAGTTGGAGGGCCTAACCATAAAAATTGTATCCGTGGTCGTATCAGTGGGCTTCACTGACTTAGTCAACCCCGGATGTAGTTGATATTGGTAGGGAAATGCTTAGCTGAGCGTGACTGTGAAAATTGTAGGCCAATAATTGTGAAGTCGTCGGGCTGACTGAAGCACGTATGGTCTTTTCAGGGAAGTTATGCGATTCCATTCCGTTGGAACCGCAAAGTATTGTTGTCGATGTTACGTATCATTGACCGTCGATCAACCTAATGGTTCCTTCCAAATTGTTCGGTTCGGCAAGCTCTGGGAATGTTCGCAATATGCTTCTACCGATAGACCAATTCTCTAATCGACTAACATGTTCCTCAAAGGCTTTCGTTAATTTCACTCGGTTCGTCACTGGGTCTTGGTATATCGCAGTGTCCATCGAACTCGGCCAGTTGACGCTGAGCCCAGCAGCCGGAAACGCGGTCAGCCAGTCTCGGAGGCGTTTGGTAAGTATCTCGCGGAATATTGGGATGACAACAAAATCGACTGCGCAGTGATGTGGGACAACCCTCTGTACCGGTAGAGGTTTCGCAATTGCGGGTATGATATCGTATTGTTCTTTTAATGGTAGAATTGACCAGCGCATAATGTAGGTGGCGCTCCAGATATGAGCAAAACGAACATATATATCCCAGTCTTCGAAACTGCGCCAGCTCTAAGATTTACTCAGGTCAGCAATGATTTGAGCATTAGCAGCTAGAAGATCTGAAGTCAGAAGAGAAGATGGCTTTACCTCGCTAGCCCAATTCGAGACAGTGAAGCCATCGGTTTCATTGCGACTGCGCATCAGGAGTGTAACATCTACACCGTCGGGCCCTAAAACATCTAACGGAGGATTACCATCGGCGATATACAGCCTCGCTGCTTTCCTGTAGTCCGAGCTGACCCGACTCAGAGGTGAATTTTCTGGCTGGCATGCTGATTGTACAAAGTGAAGGGGTACCTGAGACTGCTGGAACGCGTAAGTGATCTTCTCTGATCCGGGCTGAAAATTCGGGTACGCGGCGAGGACTTCCATATGTTGTGTGCCTGTCGCATCGCTTTGTCCATCTTCTCTCAACACTGTGTCGGCAAGTGACATAGGCGGGTCTGTCTCATCTAGCGAGAGTACTCGCAATACCGGATGCCAAAAGAGGCGGTCCTCATCCCCTATGGAAGGTTGGACAATGCTATGATGATCTGCGATCCCTGAAGCTAGGACTGTGTTTGGCCAATGGGGACCGAGATGCGACAGGGAATGGGTTGATGCGTTCAGCCGATGCCCTAGCTCTATAGAAGCGTCAACGGCGGTGTCATACAAAAGCGCATCTACTCGGGGCTCTTGTCCCTCAAAATAACGGCACCATCGTTCATATGTCCTGCCTATTGCCATTTCCGAATTTCTACTGCTCTGACCAGAATTGGAACGGTCCACGCTTTCGGAAGAAAGGGCACTCTCTGGATATACTGGGGAGCTCGGTGTCGATATCGATGTGGAGTCTTTGGTGCTAGCATCATCTTCTGGGCCTTCCCATACGCGCCATGATGAAACTAATGCATTCAGCAATTCGTCAATGTAGGAAGAAGTCCCATCTTGTTGTCTCCGAATGTTGCTTGTGGTCCTTCGAAGACGAGGCGCCAGTGTATCTGCAGCTTCGCCTTTGCGAATTGATAGGACAAGATCTTCCGCGTCCTGCAATTGGCCGTACCGGATCGTTTCTAGGATGGAGAGAAGGATGTCTTTTTGGGTGTCGGCTTGCTCGGCCAGTTTTTTGGCAGAGAGCTTGCGACGTTGGTCGAGAGATGCATCGATGATGCATTCTGTTCCGCTGGTACGACACGCCAGGCATGGGCCCGGACGACCAACGCACTGTTTGTTATATGAACAAGAGGAAAACGAAGGGGCTGAACCACATACCCTACTTTTACGTCGCTTACAGGCCTCACATGCGGTTGATGTCCGTGATCCTCCTTCCCTTTTACCTAGCTGAGGCGCTGGGGCTTTGGGGGGGTTCATCGAAAAATTGGGAGCCGGCAGCAGCAATCGCTGCTTTTCGTCACTCATCGACACGCATGCAACTGTTAGCTGAAATGGGAAATGTTTGGTAGGTATTCAGAGATAGTTAGGAGGTTTCTTATGCTGGTACGTTTTCTACACTAGGAGCTGTGCTTTGTTGCATGATCCGGGTCTCATAAGCGGTCGCCCCTGCTCTTGGGAAGCCTGTTTAGTTGTGCAAGCTAATGTACTGCGTAGCGGAAGACATACCCTGCGCCTAGTGATACGCTCGAGAGTAGCTTCCCAACAAGTGGGGAGGGCATCGCTCACGGTGATGGCTGCAGTATGGAAGACGATCCTCTGAGATCAGTTTCGAAACAAGACATATGTGTGCCGAGTTGCAACCCAGCAAAGGACCAGGTGGGAGACAGAGAGGACGCTCAGAGGCGATGCTGTGGCTGATAAACCCCAGTCTACAAGCGATATCCCAATGTGACAACAAGTGTGTATCGTGCGGAGGAAAGAGATGGGAGATGAGGGTCTGAGAAGGCTGGAGGTTGCTACAACTTGCAAGTATCCAGTGTGAGGTACATGAGGTACGTACTACGTAGGTAGTGAGGAATCCCTTTGTGGGAAGGAGCCATTTGTAGATACAGATGAAATACGGTATGGTATGTAAGGTTCAGTACATTTCCCAGATACACAAATCTATCGAATATCTCCTTGCCTGTCCATGTTCATCGAGGAAATTGGTCGCTCTTCTTCCCATGCGAAAAGCCCTCCTACGTTCACGGAGCCCTGCGCCTGTCATTTCTTGCACAAGCGCATGCCGGGATTAACCAAGGTAGGTCCCGTCTTTAAATTAGAGTAGCCTAGAACATGGTGACCATTGCGCGCCAAAAGACCATAGTACTGGGCTGATAGTTAGTAGATGACGGTTGGGGGGGCGGGACATCACCTAAAGGTATCTCCTTAAGGTGGATAGGTAGACGGTGCTTTGGGGGGAGATAGAAGCCTTATCTCATGCATGATTTACTAGATCGGCGGAACTATCATCCTGCTGCCAGATACCTCGGTAGGTATATACTAGGTACCTATCGCAGACGTTGGAGGACAAACGACAGAATCAGCAGCCGGCTAACCAACTCGTCTTTCAGATAGGACATCGATGCAAGAGGTTTGGATGGTCGAACTCAGTAGGTAGACAGACTCATGGGCATCTGTTCGCAGAGGGAAAATTGGTTTTCAGGCTGGAAATTTTGTGTCTTCAATGCTTACCTGAATCATAAGTGTCTACTACGTAGTACGTAGGTAAGGTATGTAGTTTAGGCGGATATTTTAGTGCAGTATTCGTATATTACCGGATTACTTCACCGGGGTGATAGGAAGACTTCTATTGGCGAATCGTTTATCCTTACGTGTATCAGTAAGATATTGCGGAAATCTCAGTTCCGCTTATCACACGGAGTTATGTCATGTAATTAATTGATTTTCTTTCATAAAGTGACGACTTGATACCACTGCCCTTTCCCGGCTTGGTAAGCGGCCAATTGCCATGATCGCCATCACTGTCTCCCGTCAATCGATCACGTGGGATCAATGCTATGGTGTGACTTCAACAACCAACTTGAATACCCGCAATACATAATCCATATCGCAGACAAATCATATCTTCTGAGTGTTGCATGCCACAATATCACATCGGTAGTTATCAGTCTTCTGCTCTCTAAGACCTCCAGTGTAAGGGCAATAGCGATAGGTGCCCAAACAGAAAAGAGAGAAGAGCTGGTGCGGTACCTCAGCTCCCCCCCCCCCCCCCCCCCAATCTCCGTGCTACTGATGCTGTAACACAATAGGATGACGTCTATGTCGGGTAGGTCGCTCGTTTGGATATGTATCTAATCTTCATTTGTTTACAGACGACGACGATGACAAGCTCCCCCTCGAGGTACGTATATGGAAGGTAGGTAAGTAAGTAAAGATACACACTATGTATATGGGTAAGATAGAGTATGACCGTCCCAGTTTCTCAGTGTTGTTTTTGCAAGGTTACCTAACATATGTTAAGGGAGCCTTCCTGTCCTAGGTAAGGTGGGTTGATCCGGAAATATTATACCATAATGCACTTGTAAGATGAGAGACTTTTGAGTCCCCATGCGCTGCACTTCATATATTCCTGTCCCAAGCAAGAAAATCAATCTGTCCTGCAGATGACTTGTTCGTGAACCCTGATATATGACACCCGAACGCTAACACGATTCCACGATATTTCAGACTTCCGTTTCAATCCCGGGTTTCCGTTCGCTGTGCTTGAATGTTTCGACCGCGCCATCCTTTGTATGCTCGACCTTTGTCTTGGCCCAATCGAGGCTCCTCACGGTCTTCCATTGCATCAACCCCCGATGCCTTCGATGCAACTGCTTCCGATGCTTCTTGTAGTCTCGTATCTCATCGAGTGGCCCGCGAGAACCCTCAGATGATGTATCCTGATTTCCGTTGATGGCACGGTTGGCCGTTTTCTTGATTGATGAACGAAGCGATGTTGTTGACGTAGATGGATGATCTCGAGGTCCGGAATCATCATTTTCGTCGGACTCAGAAGAGGGAGTTGGTAGCTCTGTGTCCGTACCACTTGACGATTTCGAAAGGTCAGATGAGCCGTCGTTGGCCGCCGCATAGGAACTTGTGTCGTTGTCGGAATTAGTATCAACGCTGTTGATCTCGTCCACTGTGTCCAGGGCTTCCATGATATCCTGAAGATCCGCTTGTTTGTTATTAGTCGAGGCTTTGTGATATCCACTTAAACCTCTCCAGAATTTTAATGTCAGTTCAAGCTCGCCCAAAGGCTTCTGGCCCTTCTTATCAAAGTCACAGCAACTCTTTCCACGCTTCATATCTACCTTATTAGACCATACTGGCAGCCTAACTGTCTTTTCTTCCTCATCGGGGATGTCTTTTAGCCAGAATACCCCCCAGGCAGGTGTACTGTCCGGGCCAAGAGATGCTTTCCTGAATTCTATCAGAAGAGCATTGCTGTATCTGTTCTTGACTGCTAAACACAGACTTCTCCGCCCTCGCTTGGGTTTCCACCCCTCAGAGTCCTTCGTATGATGCATTTTCCCATGAGCAGCCGGGTTGCTAAGTCGTAGCCTCAATTGCCGCAGATCAGATGATAAATCCACAGGCTTAATTCCGGACTTAATCTCAAGTGTGCCATACTCCCATCCAAGCAATTCCTGAGAGAGCTGTAACTTGGTTGAGCGGAATACCAGACTGACACGGGCTCGGCCGTAGCCAATCCCACCGGCTAATGGGAACGAGTCCATCATTTGAGAACGATCCTTGAAAATTTTTGCCAGTGGTAGGTACACTATTCCAAGCAGAGGGTCATTCTCATGCACACGGGAATCCTTGACAGTGATTATCAGCTCTGACGTTCTCCAATCCCTGATATATCTCTCGGTGCCAGCGTTGAAGTAAGGTTTTGCGTTCTTCGGCTTCGTACGTGTCCTGTATATCTTGGAATGATTCAAGATAATCATACAGTATGCTGAAGGAAGGTCGTCAGAGTCTTCCTCTTCTGGGTCGGATTCATCTTCGCCGCCTCCTTTAGGACGGTCTTTCTTGATCTGCTCAAGCTCGAGACCAGTAATCTGATGAACCTGAATCGAAAGAATCCCACTGGGGTAATCGTCGGGGGGGCGTGATGAGATGATCAGGTTGTCTTCACGCTCGTTGTAATCTTGTGCTTTTTGCTGGGAAATTTCCTTCGTCTCATCACGTGCCGTCGCTTCTCTCAGCTTCGATTCTGCCTTTTTGGAGACGTCTTTCTTCAAGTCATCTACGCTACGGATATCAGGTTCCGCACTTTGATTGGCCAATTGCTCAGGAGTGATCCTCGTTTTCGCGAAGTAGCCGACACCCCATTCCAGCGAACCCGGCATCAGCTCCCCCTGCTTTTCTCCCTTTAACCGGTCAGTGCGATCCATGATCCGGCCGTTTGTCTCTTCTTTGCTCATAAGCTCTTTCAAGCCCAATTCGACTCTACCAAGATCATCGTCCGCAGTCGACCTATCTGAATCCCACAGCTGAATACGCAATATTTCTTCGGCGTTGAGCTCCTCGGGGCCAACCAACACATATGCCCATTCGTCCCACCATGGTTCCATCTCACTGAAGATGATCCTGGTTGAGAACATGGGTTTCCCAAACTTGGCCCACGATACTGTGCAGTATGGATCAGCTGACCCATCTTTGAGCGGCCCCAAGCTATTGTCTCCTTCTTTGAAGTCATAAGCTCTCTTGATCCGGACCGCAACAATACCGCGTGAAAGAGTGTCCTTTTTGAAATCATCGCCGGCCAGCATTTGCTTAAGATCGAGGGTCAAACTCTTGGGCGCAACGTATTCCGCGAGGGCAGCGTCAATGGAAGACTGGACAAAGGTCGAGATCAATGGAAGGTCCATGACGTTTAGGTTGTGTCTGCTCAATGGGACACACGAGAGGTCGGCCTTGGGCTGACCAAGAAATGTCATAGTTGCAAGTGCGAAAAAGGGTGGGTCAGGTGTAAGCTGCAGCCGTAACCGCATGGTCCCAACGATCCCACGCATCTCCACCCAGACAGGTAACGCAATGCTACCTGGCAAGAAGAAACGTATCAAAAGATGCGCATTGTTAGCTTTGGCCTTCAATGACCTTGAGGTTGCCGTTGCCCTGTAAGCAAACGCAACCTCAACGTTGATAAAATCCCCCTGCTCTGCTTCCATGCCAGCCGCAATATTCTCTTGGTCCTGTTCAGTGGCTTTGTTTTCATTCGAGGGATGGTTATCTTTCTGTTCATTTTTACCGTCGCGGTTCTCGTCATCATCATCATCGTAGCGTTCAATCTGCCCTTGCCCTGGGTCGACTCTATCGCTACACTCTTGGCTGTCGGGAGATTCTAATTTTCCATCTTGCCCTACGCTTCGCGCTGCAGCACCTGTTGGGAGCCATCTGATACCAAGGATTCTAAGTGACTCGCTTCCTTGGCCAAGGTCATCAACACTGACCATACGTACCATTCTTGGGAGCGACGCTTGCATAGTATCCTCCAATGTGTCTCCAAGGCTGGTGAATAGGTCCGGGTTTATCAAAGGCCAGATCGAAGCCAATAACATATTAAGCCATTGCGTAGACTCGGGTAGTGCTGATGATGAGCTGTTTTGCTCCTGTTCGTGCTTCCTTGCTGCGCCCCACACCTTGTCTTGCCATATGTGTTCCACCTTTTTGATCAGCCATCCCTGAATAGCCCATACAAGGGCCCCGCCGCTGACTGTAGACAAGACAATCGTGAGGAAGATAGGAACGAACACTCTTGTCCCCCGCTCTGAGTCCGTCCCTTTTTGCAGTTGTGCACGACTTCGGATCACCAATAGTTGCCACCCAACCATGAAGAGCATCATTAACACCAGCAGTATGCTTAGACCTAGCACCAGCGCGAAGCGATAGACTTTAATCAATGACGTTTGTGTGTCCTCAAAGTCAGGCGGAGGGTACAGCTGTTCCATACCGCGTATGCCTTCTTGGCCTTCGTCGACTTCAACATCTAACTGACTTTGAGACTTGTTGGCGCCGTCAACACCCGTAGATGTGGATGGTTCCGTGCCAACCGCAGGCTCATTTTCAGGCGCACGCATGAGATCTCTTTTGGTCACATCGTGTATGACAATTGGCAGGTGAGTGACAGGATCAGTGACTTCTCTACCGCCCTCCTGGCGTTTGTTGTGTTTCATTGCCTTCCTCTTGGCCCTTGGGTCATGAAGACTAGCTGCGGCTTCGGATGCAGATTGCCCCTCCCCATTTTTGCCCTTGGTCTGACTTGAGTTGGGGCGGTCCTTGTCAGGAACAGGCGGCGGATCGTCATAGCTGTGCGTTTCCTCTTCACCATGGTTGATGTCACTTGGGTTACGATTATTAGTTGGTTGATGCCGGTTTTCTGTATCATAGACCTTCCCCGGCAGATGCTCTTGTTTGTCCAAACCAAATATTCCCTTCACCGCATCTGTGGTTCGTCTACCTCTACCCTTATCTGCATTGTCCGACTCGACCTCTACGTCATCCTGGCGATTCTGCGCTTGTTCCTCTTCTTGGATGCCTTTGCGTTGTTCCCGATATTCCTGAATATTCGGGATTCGGTGCTTCTGTGTATAGGGGGCTTCGTATCTCCTCCTATTGGCATCTGGATTGATGTCTTCGTTATCCATCAGGGTGACAACGACAATTTGGCAACTAAGCAACGTAGTAATGAAGTGTCAGAGGTCATGCAGATATAAAATCCATGGAGATGCATTCAGTGTTCCAGCCAGTAGGATAATCGAGAATAGAACGACGAATCGCTCGTGACAAACATCACCCTACAGAGTCGATGAAGGATCAAAGAGATGCTCTACTGTAATAGTATGTATTTACAAAATGAGAAAGTAGGCAGGTTCCTTCAAGAATACTTCGATCAAGAGCTGTTAACTTGTTTCACGCTTGGTGCCCTGACGTGGGCCGCTCCAATAATCCTGGCAACCATTTCGTCATCCCCGCACCAAGAACGTTTGGCGGTAGTTGAACCAACATGCTGATCAAGGCACGAACACTCACCGTTAATGTCGATCTATTCAATGAATCAACCACTTCATCTTAGACCTATTCTGCGACTAGTCTTATACCATAGTAATTGTGTATATATATATAGTACCATGAAGCGTGCTAAAAGAGACTTAGATCGGTCATGCCGTGCATTGGTTGTGCCGCGGCACAGCACATCTCGATCTCGAGACAAAAGCATCTTCCTTACCTGATTCATATACTTTGTACCTGGTACTACTGATCTAGAGAGAAAGGGTTTGAAAGAACAAGGTAACAATCACACCTCATGACTCTAAGTTTTGTCCTATACCTGATATTACCAGTGCCTCACGCTGACGACTATCTTCTTCTTCCCAACTCCACTTCCTCCCGAGCCCGCTACAGAGATCTCATCTTCTGAGACTTCACCGTCGTCAGCAGTTACAGCGCGTTCTCCAACACCAAGCCGTCCGAGTATTTCCCACGCTTTTAGTCGCTTTATACCATGCATAATCGGGATCTTCTCGAGTGCTTCGCTTCCATCCATCTCTTTGGCAAAAATGGGGAAATAATGTTGCAGCTCGGCAATCTCTTCTTGGGAAAGATCTGATGCTATCTGTGGTGTTGGGATTATTTCTGCGGTGATATGAGACAGATAGGCAGATTCAACGGGAGAAGCACGGATGGGGTTGAGAATCAGAGAGGAGACTGTCAAATCCGTCGTGGTAGAAGGTCTGGTAGATGATGGTGGTATCGAGGACGAACGATGTGTGCCCGTATGGGAAGATGCTTGGGATCCTGAGAATGAGCGAGAAACTGCATTAGGCCGTTGATTAAACGATGCAGTTTCAGACATCGAGCTTGTGATACTGCCGCTGATCTTGTTACTGTTGCCATCTTTCCGCCGTTCACTGTGTTCACGTTTGCGTTCTGCTTTCATAGCTTTGTCGACTGCCTGTTTCACGTCCTTGTCAACTCTGACCCATGCAAATGTTCGTAATTGCGTCACCCAACCACCTCGGAGAAGCCAACCCAGGATCTGAAAATAAGCCTCTTTGTGATCTTTGCTGGGAATAAGAGTCCCGTAGGGTCGTGGAGGACCAGACAACGCTGCAAGCATCTTTGGAAGACTTGGCAATGTTGGGAATGTTGCCTCAAACGCGCGACATGCTGCTGGAAGTTTGCTCATATCAGCATTTGGTGACACAATGTATGTGTCCCGTTGGTGTAGAGGCGTTATAGCTCGAGCTCGACGCCAATAGACCAGGTGGTCGGCTAAAAGGCGGATATCATGTAGAGATATAGCAGCACTTGTAGATACCTTCGCAAATGATTTCGTTGGTGGGGACGCACGGATATATCGGACTAGCTCTGGAGCAAGAGGTCCAGCAGATGCCATGATGTCTTTGATGATTGTCGATTCGTTGTCGAGGAGCAACAGTGCAAAGTGTTTGGCGAGATATAACGATGACGATGTGTTCATATGAGCTGATGAAGAGATATGTTCATCATTTATTGAATTGGCAGTCGTCAGCCAGAGACCGGGTAGACAAGGGGGGTCAGTTAAGGATGGCAGTACGGACAGCGACGTGACTGGGGGGATTTGGAGTGTCAGTTGAGTGTCAGGGGTCAGCATCAATGGTCCTGCTATTTTCGACGCAGAAATCGATGTATAAATTGAGGCTATAGCTCGAGCCAGCGATGACTTCTCCAGGATCTCCTTATACAAGGAAGATATCGGAGTACCTAACGATATCAGTACATAGCCTCTCCATTTGAATATGACAGCCTTACGATTTTCGCGAGCCTTTTCTTTGAGTTCCAGAATCACTTTGGCCTCTTTCCATACATAGCCTGATTTTGATTGCTCCCATTTCAAAGCTTTTGTGAACTTTTTGGTGATGTTGTCGTACATCTCTTTCACCCGAAGTGAATACTCCAAGATCGGAGGATGCAACACAAAGACAATGTTGAACATCGTCATATTAGCTGTCTTTTCTGGCTGTGCCTCTGATACCACAGATGGCTCCGTCGCGGCATCTTCGTAGCTACCGGCTTCATTCGCCTCAAGCCTTGGGTCAATGCGGTCGTCTGTCTTTCCTCCTAGCTTCGCGATCTCTTCATTCGCACCAGAACCGGCCCCAGCGTTCTTTTTCCGCTTGTGTCTTTTCTTCTGCCACGTACCATCCTCTCTAACAAATACTGGCCATCCGAGAAAACATAGTTCGTTCAAGCCAACCTCAAAACGACGCTTGTGCCAACTGCGGTTATTTGGACCAAGTAAGCCCTCTAACGCACGGGTACGAAGGTTGAAGAACGTATCCCATGGATGAGCTCGTCCCCCAGCGCCATCTTCATCTTTGCGCTCCGGGCTAGATGTTTCTTCTTCGTCGTCCGGACGCTGCCTTGACTTGCGAGCGGTCGAGCCCAAGGAGTCATTATCGGTCATCCATCTGCGTTTCGCTGACTCCCTTGCCGAAACGACCTCATCCTCAGAGGTTGAGCTAGAACTTTCATCATCTGAATCGCTTGAAGAAGAGAAGTCATCTACGTGTGAGTTCTTGCGACTTCTCCTGCGCTCCTGGTGAGGATTCGAACGTGGGTCTTCGGGGTAATGAAAGACGAAACGGGAACCCTCACGCGAGCGAACGATGAAAATTATTGCGACAAGACTTGGATTCGGTGGGGGTGGTACTGGTGGCATGGATGCCGTTTCATTGTCAGTTGCGAAGTGACAGTTATAGTGCTAGGATGCGCCTATATTTACGGAGGGGCTTCAAGAGGTATGGCCTAGTTCCCACCAACGCCAAGATCCGGGGTACAGCTAAATCACAAATTTGCCAAGCCCGTCAAGCGAGCGAGGCCATACTTTCACGCACATTTCTTCCATCGCATACGAATACAAGTAGTGCAGCGTGTATTTTGATATCAGTCCGTACGTGGAGACTCTATGTAGACGTAGATTGATGCGGTCTCATACCTCATAGCTCGCTCGCAAAAGCTGTAGCATCTGGGAACTTTTTCCTAGCAGCATCTCTATACTTTTCCTTGACCTGCTCAGAGACTCCAAAGTGGTCTATCAACAGCAATCCATCAAGAGCCTCCCGTAGTGTTATCCCTTCGATTTGCAAGGTTTCAAGAAGATCGTCGGCGCAGCTTTCCTTCGCATTAGGACCCAAAACTGACCTGACGCGGAGACCAGACTGCACGTTTGCGGCTATCTTCCCTCTGTATTTCGCCAGATATTCATCATTCCACTCCGAGGGGCTTTGATTTGAGGAGAAGAGCACATCAATATCAGGAGAGATGATTTCAGTGATATTTTGTGGTAGATCTTTCAGGCTCTGCCGGAACTGGAAGAGCTGGTAGTGGAGCAAAGGGTGGTCAGGAGACAAGGCACGTGCAGCTAATATGCACTTGAGCGCGAGCAAGTATTTCCCTGGGCAAATGTAAGCTCCTATTATCTAACGTGACGCAAAGACTTACTTCTTCGAAGGAAAACTTCAAATCCCACGCACTGAGCTTCTATGTTGCCAGCGTTCGACTCAAGCAACGGCGTCAAGAATTTCATTGCATCGGTGAGTGGCTCCTTAGTCTCAGCAAGCTGTTTACCTAACGGATCTGTGTCTTCCTTCTTGATTTCTCCATCAGCCCCCTTTGCGCTCGCTTTACTCGCTTTCATCAGTTCTCTCTTCTCGGCCTCGGCCTTCTCCTGTTTTTGTTGCTGCTGCTTCGCCTTCTTCATAGCCTTTTTCTTCTCTGTTCCATCCAAACCATTGGTGACACCATTGCTGCCAACAAGGTTCGGACCGTAAGCGAGCTCAGGGTGGTCATGAAGAAGGAGGTAAGCCTTCACAGCCGGGATAGCCATGGTCGCAAAATATGGATGTTCTCTGAGGTGGTCTTCCCATCTGACCATATCAATATAAGCCCTTATCATACCCTTCCGAAGAGAAAAGTTGTGGAAATTGAACTGGTCTTCCTGCCACGTTTCGAAAATTGTCAGAGCAGTGTCAAAACGCTTTAAAGCGAGAGCGAGCTTCTTCTGCCGCAAATTCGAAATGCCATCTTCTGTGATGAACCAGATGCACTGCATGTCAAGAAGGTCACCTAGCGGTCCACCGGCAGTCTCATTTCGCGTGAATTTACTCATCGTCGCGAGTGCTTTATCATTCTCGTCATTTCTGAGCTGATATTTGGCACATTTTGTGTTAATCGCCCTATCCTTCTCATCGAGAGATCTAGCTTTGTCCATGATCTCTGCGGCTTTAGCAAGGTTTCCGCGATATTTCTGTATCCTTGCTTGAGCCATTGTGAAGTCAACTGATCTCGAGTCTATCGACAGAGCCTTCTCGATGTATGTGTCCGCTTTATCGAGAGCCCGGCTTGTCTTGTAGCTGTAGTGTTGGGCCAAGAAGTAGTAAACGAAGGATTCGAACTGCGTGTTGTCTGCTGAGCCATTGGTTTTTGGGCCGAGTCGACCAGCAGCGAAGCCTTCTACAAGTTCTTCGACAATCTTCTGCTTTGAAGAATCCACGTACAGATGCTTGATGTTCGCGAAAGTAGACGGTACCCCTTTACGAAGCATTCTCTGGAGATAATTGTCGGCGGCTGAGCGGAAATCTTCTCCCGTAAGAAAGTCGAGTGGCCTCCGTCGTGGCCCGTCTGCCTTCGGATGTTTCTCCGCGAGCATATCATAATCAGCCTTCAAATGATTCTTGTCTTGCTTGGAAAGTCCCTTGGCTGTTTCCCAAGCCTCAAAATAATCCGAGTTGTCCGGGTTGCGCTCGATCAGCGCCGCGTATGCTGCTTCGGCTTCTGGCAACCGGCCCAACCTTAGAAGATAATCTGCCCTCATTTCCATCACGGCTAGAACATCTGAGCACTTCTTTCCAACAGCTTCTAGATGCTCCAGCGCTTTTTGAACTTCGCCAGACTCGGCGATGATGAAGTTCTTATACAACAAAGCTTCGGAGTGTTCCAGATCAGACCTTGGCGGTTGCTGTTTTAAGGTGACTTCGTATGTGTTCAACACGTTCTCTGCCTCCTCGAAATTCCCAGCCAGATGATGCGCAGTGGCAAGAGCTGTCCAGTTTTGTCGGAAGCCAGGCCGCTGTTGTAGCATGTTCTTGCGACTCTGCACGTAGCCAGAGTAGTCACGCATTTGTATCTGTAGATCGGCTAAATCTCTCTGGATTGGTTGAGATTCAGGATCTAGCCTCAGTGCGAATTTGTACGCCTTGATAGACTCATCGTAGTTTTTTACGGCGCGATATAATAGCCCATACACATGCCAGCATACATGCGACTTCATGTTATTATTGAGCGCTTGTTTGGCGAGCGCAAAGGCTTCATCCTCCTGTCCCAAATGGCTGATGATGAGGGCTTTCATGGCCTGGGTATCCGCATGGTTGGGGTTTTTCTTGAGCACCTGGTCGGCCGTCTTGAGCCCTGGGAGAACTGTCAGCTGGAAGCAATAACACCATGGCCTCAACTATACCCTTTTTGTACTGCTTGTTCTCAAAATGCTTGACAACCTGTCGAAACAGTGCGCCATCTTTATTACTCAAAAGCTGCTGTTGTGACATGCTGGGCGCTTCCGTGATGTAACCGCATCAAATGGTATATACAAGTTCACCGCAGCCTGTGGAGTTGCGAAGTGAACCGGGGAGGATAGGCACGAGACCTGTGGCCACGGAAGGGTGAGAATAACGTTACGGAATGAGCGGTACAAACAACACAGGGGAAGTGCACCAGGTGCTTGCGATACGCAGTCAATGTAATGAAGCTTCAGCGGAGTTGTGGCCGGAGATTTTGGCAGAAAAACCACCTCCCCACATTCACGCAGCTGTGTCCAAGGTTCGTAAAATCCGCCGCACGACCAGCACACAGGACACAGCACTCTGTTGTTCAATGTACTTGAATTCGGATACCGACCGATACTTATTCAGACACGCCTGTGACTGGCCTTGCGTAAGTCTCTTTCGAAGTTTCGGCAGGTCTGGACTGCAGTGATGTTATCGTCTCCGTGCACATAACCTGAGGAAAGTACTTTATGAAATATTCTCTCCTATGCTACGGCCGCGAAGTGGTAGTGACCACAATGGCAGTATTTCACACGTCAATCTAAGAAGCAGGTTATATCCGACCTTTACTTCCAGAAAGTATGTTGTAAGCAGGAGGCAATCGTCCTGATCAGGGAGCTTGAGATATGTCTATTAACGAGGGTTATCTTTCCAATATGTACAAAGAAATCGCATCATCTTAGTCCACCTGTTCTCCTCTAAAGAATGTCTATACACGGCAAAGCCTTCCATTCTGCGTCGGCAGCCCGTCGCTTGTCGCGACGTTCCAATCCTCGCTACCAACTGCATTACGGGCATAGAATACACCGGTGGGGTCGTACTTTTGTTTGATGGAGTACAGAGTGTCGTAATTACTGCCATAAAAGGATTGCTGCCAGTTCGGCTCGCTAGCATCAGCTTCCCCGAGATATGCACCCGACCCTGGAGAGACAGCACGCCACTGATCCATTGCGCCGTAAGTCATACTGTTGCTGAGCTCCAGAACCTCTGCGGAGCTGGTTCCAGTTTCCCAGGACACCGCTGTGAGCGCATGTACAATAGCGTTTCTGAAAGCCGGATTGATGCTGTTCGCAGTGTTCGAGGGATGTAGGTCTTGCTTAAAATTGAAGCCGAGGAAGACAAAGCCATTTTCTGTGGTATTCCTCATAGCGTTGAATGTTGCGTCCAAGAGATTTTCGTCCTCCCAGTTCGCCCTTGGGAAGAGTCTGGATGCAATACGACCAGTGGCTCCACTAGCATTTTCGAGTGGGAATGCGGTCGACCATGCGGCATAATAAGTGTCATAATAGACTGGTGCCGGGTCGACGTCAATGCCGAGTTCCGAGAGCCTGTCCAGCCATGGGCCTAGCATTGTATAAAAGTCTTCCACTGTCTTGTTGGGAGCAAAGAAAGGTGCCATGCCGAAGTAGTACTGATCTCCTCCGGCGGCGTAAGAGCGGAAGTAAGCATAGGTACCATTGCCGGCAAGAGGGATGAAGTAGTCATAGTACGCTCTCAATGCTTGCCAATGGACTGTCGCATTGGTGGTGAAGTTGAATGTCGATACTGTAACCCCGACCTCGGGCCAGACCTTGACGGTGACTGATGTTACCACACCAAAGGTGCCGGCGCCACCACCTCTCAGAGCCCAGTAGAGGTCTTCATAACTGTTCGGCGACGCCGTGACGAAACGGCCGTCGGCCAAAACGACTTCGTACGCCAAGACCTGGTCAGCGGCGGGACCGTAGAGACCACCCATAGGAGAGTGGCCACCACCTTGGATATAACCTCCAGCCACACCGACTGTCTGACCTTCACCACCAACGGCCACAACATTGTGACTGTTGGCAGCTTGGTACAGTTCGCCGCCCTGCACACCAGCGCCTATTTTCATGGCTTGACCGCTATAGTTAGGGCCCTGGTAGTTGGAGTAGTAGGTGATGTCCTTGAGGTGATGAGTCCAGATACTCAATGCACCCGCTCCTGCAGATTTTCCGGCAAAGTCATGTCCTGTGTTTTTGATGACGAGGCGCAGGTTCAGGTTGCGAGCCAAGTTTACCGCAAGTTGGATTTGTGCGACGTTAGAAGCATTGACTGCAAAATAAGGGAAGCCACCTAAAGTACAGTTTGCAGGTGCCCCATCGATGGGCATGCAGGTTGCGCCTTGGTAAAAGGGCGACATGATGGAGGTGGGGTGATTGTTGTGCAGGGAAGGGATTAGGAAATTTTCCGAGAGGTATTCACATTCGTTCGCATCGTAGTCGTTCCAATCGGTGTAGCATGGAGAACCAATGGGAGGGACCTTGAGGAGAGTGTTCCCTAGCAGCAGATCAAAGACATCCCACAGGAGCTCGGGTATCTGAGTTGACTCGTCTACATAGGTTTTGCAACTGCCTACTCCCCGCTCGACGACTGTGGCATTGTCACCAAAGGTGAATAAATATGCCATGGTGTCATTGCCCAATTGATCGCTGAGCTCAGTGGCTACTTGATCCAAGACGGCATCTGTCAACTGAAGTGTCTCTGCCGGAAATAGAGTTGCACCCGCCGAAGCAGTCACTGTAGTGACGGCCGGTGAGAGCGATAACGTGGCAGCACTGTCCTGGGCCTGGGTTGGCATAGCCAAAGAGTGGAGCAGGATCGCAGCCATGAAGGCCGGATTGGCCCAGTGAGAGGGAGACATATCGTGTCTTCGGTGCCTTGTAGTGCAACAATGGCTCACAATGTCTTCAAGGCAAGCTATAGACAAGTTAAATCGGTAGTAACACAGGAGATGTTTGAGATGCGGGCAACCTACCAATAACCCAACGAAGTAAACACCGGTGGGTGACGCTATTGGAGCTTTACCAGGGGACTTCCACGTGGCAATCCTGTCAAAGGCTTCGATCAAGCGATCGGGCAGACAGTTATATATGGTACAATGCAGCCATTTCCCATGTTCCAGAAGGAGAACAGATAATTGCAGCAGTTCCACGAGTGATTCTAGAAACGGAAGAAATAGACAATAGTCACAATAGTCACAATAGTCGAGCGGATACAACGTATAGTCGAGTGGACGACATGTGGTATCCGTAGTTGGTATCCGATTCAACGTACAACAAGTCAGAACAGAGTAGTGCGAGGACCATGGAAGTCGCTGCTAGCAAGTCACGCCTCTCGCACTCTACCTAGGCACCGTGCTGTAGAACCGCGGGTGGTTTGTACAGTTTTGTACGGTATCCTGCCGTACTGAGCACCTTCGTCTCACCGAGGCCGTTATTTTGACTCTGCGCTGAAGTCGGAGCAATACCACTATCGTAGATAGTAGTCAGGGACTATCGGATTAAACCAGGTACCAAGTCGCCCTAAGTTAATCAACGGAGCTTACTAGCCTGCCCTTACCATGTACTAGGTAGTAGAAGCGCGAGATCCCTGCATGTTGCGTGGGACTGCCCAAAACAGGTGGTCGTATTCTCCTGAGAAATGCAGACGACAGACCGAGAGACTCAGAAACATTGATGCCTTGGTCACATCGATAGCCCCGAGGATTACGAGTATCTTGACCAAGACACGGGCGGTCCAGCCGTATCATGCTCATAGCCAAGTCTTATTTTCGAAGACATCAGAGACAGTGACCATAAGCAGCCCATACTTTAGACCGCATACCTGATGTGGCAGCAATGATAAGTCTCTTCCCAAGTCTCAAAGTCCAGTTGTCAACAATATGCCTAAAACGATCCCATTCGTAGACTCTGAACAAGCCTGAGAGCATGAATGCTGTTCGCTTGATGATAGATTGACGAAGTCTGGGATTTCGTACGATTAGCGGGGTCGACCGTAGTAAGCGATTAAGCGACGTTGCAGATTACGAGGATCGAGGGTCTCTCGGCACAGCTCCGCCTGGACGCCACCATTGATTGAGCCGGCACCAACATCTCACTGACCCGAGCAATTCAAGCGGAGACCTCTCATTAGACTTCATCTCTTTCTCCTATCAATTCTCCTGCCTTCCTCCCGTTCTGACCTTGTGTACCCACTCGGATCACTGTCGCCCAGATTACTGTCTCGAGTAAATTATGCTATACCATAGAGGTACGTACTATGTAGTAGTAGACCAGAGACCCCATTTATTCAGCTTCGGTTAACGGAGAGACAGACAGAGATGCGAGGATGGCCGCCGGTGGAGGGTCCGACCCTACCGGAAGGGGACACCAACCAACAGGTCCACATGCAACCTCATTTCATGGCAACATACCATTCTACGTTGTGGCATGGTCTTGTAACCAGCACCAACGAGCCATCTCCCATGGTCGTCAGAGATCGGCGAAATCGTTACTGACAATGGACTGAGAGTGTGTCCAGAATCAGCTGAGTCGTTCGTAGGCAATTGAGCCATCGAGCCAAGCCGTCTGCTGAACCCGCGAACTGTCTCTGTGCGTAACGGAGAATTTGGTTGATCCTCAGTGATCGACGATATAAGGCTTCAAGACGACAAATTCGTTGGTCTTCAATTGCATCACGTTGATTCTACAGTTTGGAATCGGTTGCGTCTATATCCTTTCATCCGCCTACATAACAAAGATGTCGTATTGGACGTGGGCCACAGTCGACCTACCTACCACTTTGTAACGTAGTAATTGGCGGCAAGCCCAAATTCGGATCAAACCCAGTTTCCCGCCTCCGCATTCATTTATTTCCTGGCTGCCCTGTCCTGCGCTTTCCCGTCCTAGGCTTTCCCGTCCGATGCTCTCCGTCGGACAGAGTTTCGTGCTCACACCTACAGTAGGTACAGGTCCCAATGGCCAGCTAGACCTTCGTTGGAATCTGTCACTCGCACGTTACACGCACACTCTCTATAAGCGAGCCCCAGAGGCATGCCCTGATCGAAGATTACTACATGCCGCTGGCCGAGCCTTTATTATCGAATGTCTGGCGATTGCAGGAAATTCGTCCTACTGTGTAGGATGGTGTCGATCCACATGTCCTGCTTCCTACTCAAATCTACTGTGAAGGTATACTACGTAGTATGCGAGAGCGGCACGCGGAAAACTGGTAGATTGCTTCCCGTTGCACCGGGTGCAAAACGGTTCCAATTCTACAAGATTCGTTGCCAATCAAATTGGGTTCTAGGCCTCCTCTCCCTGCTGCACCAGTACTGGTCAGCGTTCTTTAAAACGCCACTCGAAGTCATAACCCTGCAGACCAACTTTGAAGCGAGGTTCCTATTGTTACAGACTTGGAAAATGTTCCTTTTCGACATCAGTGTTGAGTATTGATATATAGTGGCTTAACGGCGTCGAGAAGTCCAAACGCCATCTGATGCAGCAGCTGTTGTTGAGATCTCTTTGACGAGCGGCACCTCGTCGTCAGATTATTTTACTTCATTATTATCGACCAATCTGCGAATCAATCGTAGCCACAAGCCTCACGATGGTTCATACTAACCAGCCTGCGGCGCTTTTCATAACGATATTCTTTCCATGTCTGTCTACAATTTCAGTCGTGCTCCGTCTGTACAGTCGATACTTCTTGACAAGGGCGATGGGATTGGACGACTTCTGTATTTTCTTAGCAATGGTATGTCTAGTCGAGTATGGAGGCCGAAGTTCTATTAACGATGGTTGGATAGGTATTATCTATCGGGCTCACATGTACAACGGCCGAAGGTATCAAATACAACTATGTCGGCTACCATAACTGGGATATTCCAAAGAACTATGACTTCTTGACCGGAGCGAAGGTATGGCGAACTTCTTTGCTGCAATGAAAAGGTCCATTGTGGAAGCTAATGACCGAGTGATTGCGCAGTTCAACTTTGCAACACAACTGCTATACAATCCCATTCTCGCCCTCGTGAAGAATGCGGTTCTCTTATTTCTTTTACGTCTCGGAGGCAGGGTGTTGAAATTCCGTTACTGGATCTATTTTGTCATGTTTATCAATACGACGATGATGATTGGCATCTTTTTCACCGACATGTTCCAATGCCGACCTTTCGCGAAGGCATGGGACGCCACAAGACCTGGCTATTGCATTTCAATGGGAGACTTCTTCATTGCAACTGGAGCTTTGACAATCCTCACGGATCTCTTCGTTGTCATCCTGCCAACATGGATCACGGCACGCTTGCAAATGCCAGTGAGAAAGAAAATCGCCATCATTATTCTGCTCTCACTTGGTCTGATGTGAGTCATCTCTCAGACCCCGCTACACACACATGATGTATAATAACGTCTTCTAGCGTTACGGCCGTCGGCATCTATCGCATGGTTTTCTTGATCAAAATCTACTATCCCACCGGGCCACCCGATTCGGATTCAAATTACAGCCTCAGTGGCACAGCATCCAGTATCGAGGTCAGCCTTGCCATGTAAGTCGCAATCATCCTAATTGTCCAACAAAGAACTGAGTAAGAAATAATGCTAACGCACAATTTTTCAACTCCAGCATCGCCGCCTGTGGCCCCCCTATCAAACCTTTGGTTAACAACGTCTTCCCCCGTATCTTTGGCAACGAACGTAGCACACCTCGAGGAAATGGCCCCAGTGGCGCCTACCCACTCGCCTACGGTAACACACGCGCCAGTCGAGCCGGCAATCACTCTGTGATACAAGGTGGACACGACCACACCTACGAATTGCGCGGCGTCAAAGGCCGCCCATTACCCAACACTGTTGATGACGACGATTCGGAAAAGGAGATCATGACTTACGACGGCATCATGAGGAAGACCGACATAAACGTCACTTATGCGAACATCAACGACGGGGAGCACGGGAGCAGGAGACGAAGCGAGGATGACGGCTCAGGCAGCGGTCATGACCCCAGCGCAGGAGCAATCGGAAATGCACTTCCGCATAGGGGGTACGACACCGATTTCGACTCCGGATACGTAAGACATGCCGGCAGAGAGGCAAGAGCCGAACAAGTCCTTTGAATTTTTGTGTCCTTTTGTCACTTTATCGGCAATAGTAGGGAAAAAAGGAGTTGATCGCGAACTGGGCCATGGATTTTCAATTTTCAATTTCACGATTCCGAATGATATTATACCGAAAGCATCTACCAGTAGTGGGACACTACATATATACCCATGCATTTTCCATTCGTCGATACGTTCCATTGTCCGCTGTTATCTATCTCATATACATATCTCTGTTTAGCTGGTGTTGCTTGGGACTGATTCCTCTCCTGCACCGTTTTGCGCACAATTTCATCCCTAATTCGATATCTATGTACGAGCGACCGTGCAATAATTCATCTCGAGACACTACCCTGTCTTATTTCCTAGGAGTAGGTAGGTAAATTTCTAATGAAATCCTCATGCTTGCACCCCTCGAGTCCCAGAAAGGAAAGAAGGAAATGTACCAAACGGATAGAAAATTTGCCTATATACACTTAGTACATAGCTAACGAATTGTAGGCACACATATGTAACCTGGCGTGCATCTTGAAATGCAGAGTTGCCTAGGAGACATAAATAACCCTCCTCGTCTCCAGCCTCTCTTTGAACAATCCAACAAGATTGAATGCAGGCGAGCGAGCGGATCTCATGTCCAAACCCTTTAATCCTATCTATCTTTTCTCCCATGAGTATCCCCCCGGGTTGTCTATTTTCTACTACACACGTTGCAGCAGGTATGTATTTGATATACATCAACTCCTTTAACACGATCAGATGATGAGATGAGGGACTGGGTAGATAAGTAAGAAATATTTTAGGTGTAAGAAAAAGGTCAATGGGCTGACGATGAATGGAATGCTTGAGAAAGGAGAAGGAGAAAAAGGGGAGGCAAGTCAGATTTAGTCAACCGTAACCGAGCCACAAGCCTCGAAGGAGCGGGGAGGGGAAGGGGGGGAGGGGTTTGAATGATGGATCGAGGAGGGAATTTGTGAGGGAAGGGATGAAAAAGGGGTTGGGTGGGGGAAAGGAATAGTATAAATATATATATGACATGTGCAGTCCATGTTTGTAATAATAGCGCAACGGAGAAAGACCTTGATTGATATACTATCTACATACCTATAAGTAGGTGGTATCGTGTACAACAAGTGTAAGATACCGGTGATAGTAACCATTATACTCAACATGCGCGCGCACCCAAAACGGTTCTAAGACAGGTGACAAGCGCGTGAAGGAGAGTGAAGGAGGGGGATAGGGAGGGAGAAGAAAAGGAAGTCTCGTTTCCTTGAACTTTTGCTATGCTACTTGGGTCTGCTGTTAGGAAAAGTACAGGTCAAGAAGAGGTTGAGTGAAGGAATGAACATCAACTCTGTGGTACGTAGGTAGATAGATGATGATGTATGCATATAAGTAGTCGATATGTCGAGTAAGAAGAGAAACGATATAATGAGACATTCTGAGGTTTGGCAGAAAGCGCAATGTAGATGACAGATGCTTTGACAAATGAATCGTTTAGTATTTATCAATGTGTAGACGTAGAATTAAGGAGTATAGTGGTATGTCGGTATCTGATTGAGATCATGAATGAAAGCCTGCACACGCGAGGAATAGATACTATCAAATCTAGAATATAAGAAAGATCTTTCTGGATGAGACTCTAATATGTCCTGCGTATCAAGGCCAGGATGTCTCTAGGATTTATGAAGTAATTCGGCGCTCTTTTCTCTGCTTCTGTCGATATATATGGAAAAGACAGATTCAACTCATATACTGGCAGATGGCACGAGTCGTTGGTTGGAGACCATTGATGAGTGGACGACGGGATATGCATGGGCACATCCTGATCACGGTCGCATTTGACATAAATCTGTCATGAAAGCATGGCGAACGAGCTACCAGCGGCGTACGAGGCAGGCCCGAGTCTTAGACGGCTTCAAACCACCGTATACCGTGGGAGGCTGGCGTCGTGTGCCTGGCCCGCAATCGCGCTGTCTGGACACGCCACACCGCTGGGTAATAACACGAAAGAGGAAGACCATAGCGCCTCAAGCAGAGACTTCCTCTACATGTATTGTTTGCGTTGCAGTCGTCCTCGTTATCTTCGATCCCAACGCCACTTCACCTCTCCGTGAGGCAAACCTGTACAAAAGAAATACTGAGAGACAGAGGGCCTCGTGGCAAAAGCCTTCATCTCACGGTCAATACTGGACGGAAAGGAGGCCGCATCCTCTTCGGCAGCCAATTTTGATGTAAATAGCGGATCAGCAAGAATACTGATGTACCGATAGTCTGATTGTCTTGGGGGAGCGCTTTGAGGCAGACAAGAAAGACGTCGGCGAGGGCCACCACCGATGTCGACGCAGCCGTTCCGAACGCCACGGGCCAATGAGAATCCATCAGCTGCGTTTGCTGTCGATAAACAAATACCGCTTAAGCCGGTACAGCTTGCTACCATGGAAGTGTATGTATCATCACGTGCCATGGTGATTTAATGCACTCAGCACTTTTTTGATGGAGTTCCATCGCGCGCTTGGCCGTGATGATCATATCCACTCGGCGCTGCAATCGTCAATTGTATCTCACGGTACAGATCGCCGGCCGTCATCGGCCCTTGATGTTCGGTCCCTATACGAAGAGGTCGCCGCATGGGTGGAGTGTACGGTGGCGGTTCCAAGCCATCATCGCTGGTCCGGCTCATCCGGCTTGCTCCAGTATAATTTGAAGCGACACTTGTGATCCGAGTGCTAGGTAATGAGATCGTTGAAGAAGCGTGGGATGCCGCGTCGATAGCATCGTCATCTGCAATCTCAGTGTCGTCTTCGGCGACCAAGGCAGTATCTTTCTCGGAGAGAAGGCATGTCGATAGTGTCGAATCTTCTAGAATTGGAGTCGGACGTGGTCGACGATATCGAGAGGACAGTGAAGCACGAGGTGGAGGCCCTTTCGGTTCGATATGGAGGACAAAGCGTGGAGGGGGTTGACTGTGGTTATCGTCGGATGGAAGCTGGATGCGGGATTGACCCGGGAGACAGGAACATGATAACCCCATTCTGTACCTCGCTAGCACGTAATGCCAGCTTCTTAGACACAATTGCGCCGCATTGTCGGCATGATTTGCGCAGTCTCTGAGTTGCCGTTTAGTTGTGAACGCGGCTGAGAGTAGTTCGAGATGACGGGTGCTTTTCGGTCGACGATATGCCGTTAACTCCGTTGGAGTGCCTGTAGTGGGACGACTCTAACAACTCAAATGTCGCGTCCTCCGATCAAAGATATTTGATATAATTAATTAAATCATCCATTCATTCTATTATGTGAGCAACGCGCTATAGTATCGTGCCCAGAGTACATGTATACCCAGCCTATAGCCTCCATATATCCAGCGAATTGGGTATCATATCCAACATACATACAAACTACATGCACCTTTGTGCTTCCCTAAAACTCCGTCCGTGCAATGCTGATTTCACTGAATACGGTCATTGTCACCGTTGGTAGCGCGGCAGATGTTCTCCTTGGCCATGACTATCGTGTAGTGTACCGTCTAACGTTTGATATTCGTCTTCCTCTGTCAGTAGAGGAGCACTAGGCACACCGGCATCGGGTGCTTGACTTCCAGCTACAGAGGGTTCGCCTCTTTGCTCTCCGTCCAATTGGGGAGGGCCGCTTGCCTGCGTCAGCAACCGCTGGCGCTCGAGTTCTTGCTTATCTTCTTGTACGGTGACTTCTGGATCGGATTCGGAAATTGGTAGACGATCGTTAGAATTGTGGCGGCGCGGTACAACAGTATCGATTGAGCGAGCAGACACCGCACTAGGAAGCGGCAGTGAAAAGGCTGCATCTTCATAGTCAGCGTTAACTACTTCCTCCTCTGCAATGTATGGCGCGGTCGGTGCAGTAGCGGATACATTTGGTGAATCCACATGGAAAGACGACGGGCCTTGTCCATTTCCTTGGGGAGGCTGGCTTGGGAGCAGAAGTTCCTCAGCACGACGCAACTGGGACTTTTCGTCGGCGGGTTCCTCAAGCTCCGGGGGAGGTACAAGTTGAGGAGGGTTTTCATTTCCATCAGTGCCATCATACCAGTACCCAGCATCGGCATAATGCCCACCGTAATAGGCGGCGTAATCGTCTTCCGACCATTGATCGTATTGCCAGCCATTTTGGCCGTCTTCTCCGTCAAGATGGTCATAGCCTGTATCTTCGGCTTCCTCGGCCCACTTCTTGGAAGTTCTAGCACTGTCCCGTGATCCGACTGTGACATCAAAGAGACATGAGACAACGGTTTTGATACGCCGGATGGAATCGGTATCGACAATCCTGTCAGCCCAACTCGAAGTGACATGATGTCTCTGGTCGTAGCCATTCTCCGAGGCGAAGGTGTTGGAGTTCGTTGTGAGCGACAGACGAGGCAGTAGTCTCGATTCCCCGAGCTTACCACAGAGATCAATGACGACCTCTACATAATATTTAAACGTGATCATGGCTCCAGGCACATTGTTGATGGTGGGAAATGCATCCTCGGGAAGCCTGACCGAAGCCTTGGTCTCCGCGGTGAGAGTATGCGGATTTATTATTAACGGCGCCGTGGATTGAAACAGATCTTTACGAAAGACACTGCTTGGGGAACCGCTGGAGAAATGTAGCCCACCAAGACCCGTCTTAGATTTCGGATACACGTCTTCGTATTCCGGAATTCCCTCCCTGGATTGCGGGCCGATCGGGAGTGGTGGATGCATATCGATTCTGCCCTGCCGATATAAGGTCACAATGACAGTCCCTCGTACAGCCTTGGTATGTTTGACTGAAACTTTTATTGGTATCATATCACCTGGAAGACCGCCTGGTCGAAGAATCTCGGCTGTCGCAGTGATTAACGATTCACTGATCGAGCTGGAACTGCTCTTCGGGTTGCTCAGTCTATTACTGTTCCCTTCTGTAGAAGGCGACGGTTGTTGTTGTATTATGCGATAGCTCCGAGAACTTTCGGTAGCAACGCTTGCTCCGCTTTCCTCACTAGGAGCCGGACTTTGGGGCGGCATGATATCGGGTTGCGTTGTATTCGTGCCATCGCTCTGTTCAGTATTGGAGCGGGGTAGACTCGTCCCTCTTTTCCGCCGGGAGGCTTCAATGGTGCCGTTCACAACTTTGCTCTTCATCCGACTTCGTTTCGAAATCGGTTCTAGAGAGATCACCTTTGGTTTCGGCAACGACAACGGTGCAACATCAATGAGATCCTGAAATTGTATTCTCCGTTGGCATGTCATAGTCGGTGCAATTGTAGTCGGCCTCGTCAATGTCGAGGTGATATAGTAGCTCACTACACCCCTCTCGAACTACAGGCAGTTAGTATTCGTGTATACAAGCGTAGCCCGGCGAACGTACGTCAATGCTTGAGGGAAGTCCCTTCGTGGGGAAGACCAGCTCGAATTTGAACCTGTAGACGCCTTCTTGTAACCTCCCGTCACCGCAGAGAACAGATTCGTCCTCAAACAAAGATAAATTTCCATCTCCAAGGTACTCTGCACCTCTCCTTCCGCGGCCAGGTCCGAGGAAGCCAGCATCGGCGTGACCGTCCCCCGGAGCGACTTGTGTTTTGAAAACCCGTGCTTGACCGTGTAGGCAGACCACCAAATGTGTAATTCTGACTGGCTTGACAACCGTAAGGACGACACAGCCACCGACGATATCACCTGGGCCGTATGACCGCCATGGATCGTCTGGCTCGATATGGAAGTCTGAAATATTTCGATTGCGACTGGCAAGAGGGCTTGCGAACCTAGAAAGCAATGACCGGCCTCGGGTACGTATCCCCGGACTTGCGGCAGGAACAAAGGAATCGGCTGGCATTCCGGCTAAGCATCGAGTCCCAGCGCCTTGCGCATCATCATAAGATTCAGTGAATCACTTCCAGCTCTTACAGACCTCAAGAGGCAGTAACATACAACGAAGCGCCGATAAAAAGGCAGCAATGCGCTCGTTCGAGGTTGCCGCCAAAACGATACAATCACAAAATGTATCTCGGTAGTGTCGCGGCGTATATTCGTCTGCTGCGCGCTTCAATTGGATCGCATCGTGATGAAAAAGCCGTTGAGGAGCGCCGCGTCGACCCAAGATAGTATCGTCCTCGGTGAATATAGTCTGTCGATGGCGATGTTGGAAGGTATAGTAGATATAGAGTAGATGTGATAGGCGGCAGAATCTGACAAGTAGATTCGAGCAATCGCGTGCCCTGGAGTTGATCGGGTGGTGATAATAAGCGTGGGATTATGTGAGCGCAGCAGGACTGGGACGAGGTATATCAAGCGATAGCGAAAGAAGCGACAATCTAGGTAGGTAAGCGTGGGAGAGTATACACGGCGTTCAATCCTGATCAAAGGAGGAGTATGATAAGCATGCAGCCAAAAAGAGCGTGTCCGTCAGTGTCAGTGTCGATAATCGTCTGGGTAAAGATATGTCTGGGGTGTGGGCTTCTGCGGTCAATAGCCTGAGCGGTGCAGCGGAACGTCGGTTTCGGGGGTGGAAGGCTTTGTGAGCCACTCCTAAGGCGGGTGTTGAGGGCGCCACAATCACAAGCGCGCGGGCCCAAGTGGGGGGCATCACTTATGACATCTATCACTGTTCAACATCCTTTAACAGAAAAGAGGTCCCTGTTGCGCCCTCCATAGTTACAGCATCTCTTTTCTTGGTTAGACGACTCATGTCAGGTACGAACAGAACCAGAGACTTTGTGTGCATGCGGGTGGTTGTAATTTGGAAGCCAAATGCAAATCCCTTTGGCAAAGTTATAACGGCCGAGGGGGGCATTGCTTAAACTGTATTCCCTTTCCGGTCTGCGTCGGAACTTGTCCAGTTAAGCATTTCCAGCACCAACGGTAAAAAAGAAGCTTGATTGCTTTGTCCCACCTCCTCTTCCAAATCGTCGGAAAGTCAAGGGCACACAACAGCCAATGATCTCTTTTGTTCAATGCGGTAACTCCAGATTATCAAGTTTGATGGTACCGCTCTATGTTGATTTTGGCTGTGCCTGTACCATGGACCGAAAGCCAAAGATGCCGGTAGGTTGGGCACCAAACTTGGTTTTGCCTCGTGTTACCAAGAGAAAGCTTGTGCTGCTAAGCTTTGGGTGAAGGATGATTCCCCTGTCCGCACACAGGGTGAGAGCACATGAAGTAATAGTTGTCATCCATGAAACGAACTTCATCCAGTCCCTGCTCACGTTGCCGTACCTGCTGCAGCATCCTGAGGGTGCCAGTGCATCTCACGGGCATGATCATACGTCTACGCTGCAAATCTAGGAAGATCTCTCAAGAAGCGACTCCACGGTGAGGTAGCTTTGATTCGCTGGCCTCTCTACCCCAATCCGATACGACGCGATTATGGCGACATGTGCTCGGACTGAAATAAGTTGTAAGTTATGCAACCCCATTTCCAATTGGCAACCGAATAGGTCGACTTAACGTCAGAAGCTTTTTCGAGATTGCTGTCTACTTGCTCTATCTGGGACACGCTTCAACTTCCATGCAATTGCTCAAGAATTCATACTACTACGTAGTATGAAGTTCTCGGCATCTTTTCAATTCTCGTCTCATCATTAGGTGGATCGGCTTTGCTCGGATCTCGGGCTGTGCTTCGTTCTTCTCGCGCTCGGCTGATTGTTCCATTCCATTTCCCCGCCGTGAGTGGCAGTAGCAGCTTTGGTCACACTCCGGATGCTCTAGGAATCTGTGTCACACCTTACCTTACTCTCTCCTTCGAGAATCCCCTCCAGATCTTCCCTGCTTCGGGAATGCTACTTTGTCGAGCATGTTTCGAGGTCATCAGCGATATCACTTGAGGGGTCAAACCGCCATTCAATTTCAAAAATCTCGCTTTATTTAGTTCGGCCTGTAGTTCGCGGAGCCTTCTTGAAAGCTGTCAGCACATTGTGTCATAGAAACGATACGACAGGTCAAAGCAGGACCAGCGCTGCTGCTAAACCTGTTATGATTCAAGAGGTCTAGCATTGCTCCCGGCCACTGTTGATATCACCAATGTTCACAATGCAAATGATGGATCTGCTCTACATCAACGAGTTCAGTCTCTCAGCAGGTGTACCCTATAGAATGATCGTCTGCCACCGCATGACAGATTGGAGGACTGATCCAGAAGACGTTTACACTAGACCAGAAGATCCACGTCCAAAGTTAATTGTCATCAATTGTTACTTCATACATAGCAAGACCTATGGTAGCGAAATGTTTCGGGTATTACAGACTTTGCGTTCAGAGCCAGTTGACCAAGAATTGGTACTCAAAATCCTATCAGAATACGATCCATGGTTTAAGGGTGACAACAGTTTGTTCTACGTCGTTAAATGCTCGGGTCAAAGGTTGCGTTGAGGGTTGAGGAGCATCTAAGTTAGGAGTGATGTGCCTGGGGCCATAGGCCGAATCTCTACGTAGGGACTTGGACTACTGTGTACTACGTAGTAGAGCACGCGCAGAGCAATGCAGATCCGCGTCAGATAATCATAATACCTCTTGGCCTCGATGATCTCGTCTCCCCGTCAAGTCGTGAATCGGGTACAGAAGGATGATCCCCAGGTTTCTTGCTAGCAATATCCGTATCATGGAGGGAATCGACGACAGAGACCTCGACTACACGCCATGCTGTCCGAAGACTATGGTACTGTACTAACGTCGCGTAGCACTATTTCCACGTGTCTTGTTGAATTGCTCGGATTGTCAAAGCGTTGCTTTTCTTCTAGTCCTCAACTACTATGGGGAAGATATCCATCGACGCCACCAACAGCCTGCAGGGCATCAGAAGATCAAAAGGTGTCAACAATTGTTCAATACGATTCCTGCAATTCTATGGTCAATACTCCTTCTCGTACGAACCATGAGATTCCAGATTCTGAGGATACTTGAATACTATGTACTATGTAGCAGAACCGAGATCTACTGTGAAAAGCCCAGATCTTTTTCTCTTTCGGCCCTTGCAACTGCAACTCTCCACCCCTGCAGGACCTGAAACCCAACCAGAGGAGACTATAACCCATTCCAGTTATGCATAGGTGCTAGTTATGCGTTCCCTCACTGTAACGGCAATCTAGCCCAATCTTGCCCTTACCTTAACCAACCGATAGCGCGTTCGCGTGCCTGGACTCCCAGAAAGTCGTTGCGAGCCGTTCTTCATCATGCTAAAGTCAATTAACGTGCAACTAACAGTGGTGCACACAACAACAGCTTCTTCGCCTGTATTTGTAGGCACTTCTCGGCACTGTAACTGTAATTACTTACTCTCGTACATGGGGATGATCTGCTATATCGCTCACCTTAATCAACGCTCCGGCGTGCCGGTAAGGTAGCCACAGACCCCCGAATGGCGTTGCTCTGCAGCCGACCTAAACTACTCGGTACTACTACGTAGTAAGTACTAGGGACCGGAGTAGTAATCTACTGTATTCGGCCCATGATAGCAATTGCAATTCTCCTTTTCTTTTCACTCACGACGTCCCTCCTTCCTGTGTCCTCCCTTTGTGCGCATTGTCCTTTCGAGTCTCTCCCTTATCGTTGTCATTTGCATCTTTTGGTCAAATTCCAGGACACGCCATCAACAGAAAATCCATTCCGACCCCTTGCATAGACCCGAAGTAAGCCAACTCAGCGGCTGTCGGGAAGACCGGTTCCTCCCATTACTTAGAGTACATCATCTGAACTGTTTCCAGTACTGCTAGTCTGCTTCGAATCTCTACCTCGCTTGCTTATCGGACTCGCCCTGTGAATTGCGCTTGATTGTTCAGTCTTTCTTTCAACGATTGTAAAATCTACCTGGTTCAAACTATATCTGGAAAACCCTTTGCGCTGCTCATTCAAGAAGGAAGCCTGGTCACTGCCGCATCGAAGCATACATATCTCCGTGTCAGCAACAGCATTCAGAATGGGTCTCATAGACAAGCTTCAGTCCAGTATGTTCAACCCGTCTCCTCTCTTATGTACCTCCCTGCTCGCTATTATCGACCCCCATCAGCGTAACATATAGCTAATCTGCTTTTTTATTTCCCCTGTAGAGCTTGAGCTTTATCGCCTCGAACAACGATACACTCGCCGAAAGAACCGTACGACCTTTGCCACGGGCGCACAATACGTGGACGGCGAATACGTCTATCCGAACTCGTCCGCTGCATTTGAGGCTAGTTCCCCAGTCAGCCCGATCAGTAAGAACTCAACTGGAAATGCAGACAGAGACTTTTGGCGACCGCCGCCGCCGTCCAGCACGCAAGTGAGCTTTAGAAGTTCAGATAGTGGCAGCAGCAGTCGAGGCTCGGGCAGCACGAGAGACCCTTGGGGAAGAAGTTAAAGATGATCTCTTCTCCATGTTGATGAATGCTTCTCTCCGAGCTTTGCTCTCTCACGTTCTTCTACCGCCGACAGGTATCGGCAATGGAGAATCTAGGGCGTCCCGAACGTGCCGAATGACCTCAATTTACTTTCGATGAATCATTCCTTCATCTACTTTCACACTCAATGATTACGAAATTTCCTTTCTGCATCGCGAATGCCGTTCGATGGAAAACAGGAGCTGTTCGGAGGGGGAAGGAGGGTCTCCGATTCAGAACCTGCGATGCTCCGTTCAGGATACGCTGCCTCCTCTCCAACGCATATCCTGGTCTCTCTGAACCCTTTTAGGGGTTCAGTTTTTCAAGACATTTGGTCGCCGTACAACACCGAGTTTTGGACGTGTTGTGCAAGCATGAGCATATCTGTTTCTAAGCGTCTGGATTTCTCAATCTATTTTTCTTTGTCTTTCTTGCCCGTTCACTGTCGGGGTGCTTACAAATGATTTATATGTATATACATTCATGACCTATTGACCACTTCAATTTGAGATTGTTCTATCGGATCTTGAAACCTTTCGCTTGGGTCGACCTATGGATTCGTTTTTATACCTAGGCCTTTAACCACATGGTAGCTTCAGCTACACATCTCTCAACAAGACCTCAATTTCCGGCGATGATGTGGGCATCCTGAGCATGTCCTGCCCACCTATATGTTGATGATCGCAATGACCGGATGTCCATACTTTTGCAGATGGTGATACGACTTGATCCTGCAGTGGGAGTGAAGACCATCTGCCGAGTTTTAGTTTAAATCGTGTCGTTATCATCTCCCGGGATGTTCGAATCGAGCCGGTTCTGCAGTTGGAATACCCCTTTCGACAGGCGCTGTGCATTCTATCAATGTCCAAGCAGATACGGCGTGCATGAGAGCGCTGATCCAAGTCGCAGCTAGGTTCTTAGAGAGTGAGGTGTTGTAGGAACAGGCTGCTCAGAGTAGAGTAATCACGGTTCTTGATCTGCTTTGTGTTATCTACTGACGACATACTGTACCCAAGTACCTAGTTGATGACCTTCTATGACAGGTTGTATCCCTTGCAGTCTACTGTGATCCAGTACTGGATTGCTCTAGATATGATGCAGTGCTGGGTTGCTCTAGATGTCAACAGCTACAGTACATTTAGCAGTGGCGATAACTGACGGAACACAGGAAAATGACGTCTTCTCGCCTTATCCCACCATTCCGGGGTGTAACCGGTGCGGCCGCTTATTATTCAGCAACTCTATTGGAAAAAAAGTCCATTGGCTTCTTCAAGTGCAAGCCATTTCCAATTACAAATGATGGAAGTTTGGGAATTGCATATATATAAATCCCTCTTCTCTGGCAGAGTGGTCCTTCGCTGATATGTTTACTTGTCCATATCATCATCTCATATCTGTTCATCTTCGTCGGTCTCTATGCAAGTAGTCTCAACTTTCAAACCTACCCAAGCCATCTCCCGTACTCTACGTCTGTATAGACCATCGTACTCACGGCCCTTCAGTGCGTTTGGACATCGTTCTGCACCAAACATGACGACTGCTACTTTCAAATACATAGATCCGTCCACGTATACGGACTCCACCGAGCCATTCGTCAAACCATGGTCCAAAGTTGACGGGCCGGGCACTTCATTTAGCCTTAAGGACTACCAGCGCTCTGTCCATGACGTTCGTGGCCAGGAGTCCAACTTTTCAACCGACACTTCAGGCTTTGCGGTATATAACCATCCTGCGGAAGAGCGTATGTTCACCGATGACAAGGTGGTTCGCGAGGCATATTATGCCGAAGTAGAGAATTTGCTTCGGGAGAAGCTTCCTGGCGTCAAGAAAGTGGTGATATTTGACCACACAATCAGACGGCGAGAGAAGGCATCGCCCCGGCAGCCTGTTCAGCAGGTCCATGTCGATCAGACTCCCGGCGCAGCAGCGACAAGGGTACGAAGACATCTACCAGAAACTGAAGTTGAAGACCTTCTCAAAGGCCGGTACCAGATTATCAACGTGTGGCGACCAATAGGACATCCGGCTTCGGACTTCCCATTGGCGGTCATAGACTGGCGAACAACATCTCCCGCAGATTTCGTCAAGGTCGATCTGCTATACCCCAAGCGCAATGACTCCGATAACGATGACAGAGGCAAAGAAGTCTTACCTGACGCCAACTCCACGAGTTCAACTGAAGGTTATGAAGTGAAGGGAGAGACGTATAGTGTGGCAGCGAACGACAGGCACAACTTTTATTACATGAAGGATATGACGCCAGAAGAAGTCATGTTCATCAAGTGTTTCGATTCGAGAAGTCAGACCATGGGAGGGAAAGACGGAATCGCCCATTGCACGCCTCACACGGCATTTGTTGATCCTCAGACTCCCGCTGATGCGCCAGGAAGGCAAAGTATTGAAGTTCGGTGCTTGATTTTCTACGAATAATGATTGATTGAACTATTGGGCCCTTAAACAAGGGAAGGACCCAGAATGCACTGTTAGCAATGTTATATTGAACGTTTTGTTATATGAGCAGAGATGATGCATAATTAATAATGGATTTATCATCGTTGACATATCTACCGTGAGTTGCAGTTGAATATTGGGAGTCCAATTCCCTAAGCCCTTGCATTTCAGCAGGTGATATGAATCTTAACTCCGGACGTCACCTCCAAAAAAATAAATTTTGCGACTACCACTCTAAGAGCTTTTACCACCATCATCTTTTGCGCTCTTTCGTATGAATAGCGAATCCCTCTTCGGTAGATCGTTATACGCACTTGTGTAATGCAACCAGGGGTTCTTTAGATAGTCCTCGAATCTTGCACCTTTCACTCTTCGTCTATCATTTTTCCCAACTTTTCCCCGTCCACCGCACCACAGACTTACCCACGATGTCAGCGATCCCGCCCGCACCACCCCCCCTCCACATCCACAGCACAACACCTCTCTCTCCCTCCGCCGCCTCCTCCGCCCTTACCTCCTTCCTCTCCCGCGCCGCCATCGACCCTTCCTACCGCCCCGATTCCACCCTCTCCTCTCGCGGCGACGGCCCGCAATCTAACTCCGGCGGCACAGGAAACGTGAACCTGACGCTGTTCCACCTCGAGCGCGTGCTCAAAGGACTGAACGGCGAGAGTTTGGGGATCGGAAAACCAGAGGATGACGGTGGCGCGAAGAAGGTTGTCGGGGAAGATGGGGAGGAGCAACAAGACAGTAGACCAGAGAAGGATCCTGGGTGGGGAAGGCCGGAGAGGAAAGGGGGGAAGAAATCTGGTACGCAGACGGTGAAGGTGAGGAGTGTGCCTGTGGTGCAGGTTGAGGGCGATGAGGAAAAGAGTGCCACCGCTGCCGCTGTTGCTGCTGCTGCTGCTGCTGGGGACGACTGGATGGACAGAGACGAGTTTGAACGTGAGCAGGATATCGAGCAGGGAGAAGTCGGAGAGAGAGACACCACGGTCCCGGATGTCCTGGTCTCCGCTGACGTGAAGGTTATGGCCGAGGCGGGTGATGCGATGGACGTAGACATTCAAGAGCCAGATCAGCATCAGGGAGAGACTACAGCGCCCAAACCGAAATCGGCCAAAGAGAAGCTGGACAGGAAGGCGGAGAAGAAGCAAAGGAGAAAGGCTGAGTTAAGGGCAAAAGAGGAAGCGAGGGCCAAAAACATCTGAATGATCCTCATGTTGGGGTCAAATTCCATTTTCTACATTCGAGTATCTCGCTTCGATGCTTGAACAAAAACTGATATCGCAACTCTTTTCGCGAAACGAACCAACCATATGACTACTTTTGGTATCTACGTACGCCCGACCCTCGACGCCAATATGGTCATAGTTTACAATTCCCGGCCTGTCGCCTTCACAGGCTTCTCGTCGTCTTCGGCTTTCCCTGTGGCGACCTTCTTCGAATCCGACCATCCCAAAGCCTTCAAGCGTTCAGGTAGGATGGGGTGGGAATAGTGGTAACTCGAATAGATCCAATCGGCGTCCATGGTGCTCAGATTCTGGATCTGCAGCTTGATAAGAGATTTGGCAAGTTCAGTGGAATAGCCTAGCTTGACAGCGAATTCATCTGGAGTCGAAGTTAGCGGGTCTGAGGTCAGCAGGATTGGACAGACATACCAGCTTGGTATTCAAACTTTCGGCTCAGGATGTTCATCAAGAGCTTGACGACGGTGTCCATTGGTGCAAGAGCATCGGAAAAGAGGATGAAACCGATAATGATCGGGTGCTCTTTACGGAACCCAAACGACTCATAGAGCGATCGGTTGTCGATGAAGATGGAGAAAAGCGCAAAGATGTAGAACATGTGGAACTAAATATCTGGATCAGCTGCGTTCCATTTCAGTCCAGATTTAGAGCATACCTGAGCAATGCCGAACAGTTTAGTTGTATGGCCCAAACTCCAATGTCCAAGTTCGTGTGCCAGCACCGCTACAACTTCCTTCGTCTCGCTCTTCTCGATCAAGGTGTCATAGATCACGATATGCTTCTTCCATGGCAACCCGTAGAAATAAGCATTGCTGTGTGCACTTCTCTTGCTTCCATCGATGACATAGAGCTCTTTTAGGGGGAACTTCAATTTCTTTGCAAGGTCCTCAACACCGGATTTGAGGTCTCCAGGCTGAAGAGGTGAAAGCTTGTTGAACAGTGGGAGAATGAAGATCGGATAGATGGTAATGCCAAACAGTTGCACGCCGACGCTGAACAACCAGAGATAATAGAAGAACCTTGTACCGGTGGTCTGAACGATTTTCAAGAAACCAGCAATGAGCGGGGTACCGAAGGCTACCATCAAAGCTTGCCCCTTGAGCATGTCTGTGATCCATAGTTTTACCGTTTGTTTATTGAATCCAAACTTTTCCTCGAGGACGAAAGTGCTGTAGTACGAGATCGGAAGAGACAATACCGTTGAGATGACATTGAAGGTGAAGAAGAATATCAGAGTATGAGTGATCTCTCCTTGGAACCGTGACGGCAAATACCTAGTAAGCCAAAGACCAGTGAGACCCCATATTTTGGGGAGGACATCGTAGACAATGAAGGCTGTGTTCTGGATTTGACTGTAGAGCCCGGCGATAAACCCGAACTTCGCTTTTGCACGGCCATACGCCTGGATGCCCGTCAGCCATTCTCATCTCCACGCATCGAGCAACACGCTTACCTGGCTTTTGTCGAATGTCTCTTGCGAGATCTCGTCACCCAAGGTTGGAGGAGGCTTCGTACGCTGCAAGACCTTGTACTGACGTAAGGACAGGAAGCTTTCAAAGACAAACTGTCCGACAGAAAACCCAAGAATGAGATTCTTCCATGGGAAGAGAGGTCGGTCGAGGAATCGTGCTAAGCGCTGTTGTTGAGTGAGCTCAGCCTGTCCGGAACAGATGCGCAAATGAGGGGAGACCATACCTGTGGAAAGTCCAACAGTAATGACCAAATGGACGCCATGACTACAGCAGATAATGTGACAACGTTCAAGCCGCGACCAGGCTTGCTTGATATTGCTGTTGAGTCTAGAGGTAAGGTGGCACAAGCTTAGTTGTACAGCTGCAGTGTCCCACAGGTGTCCCGCAGGTGTTGCGGAGATGAAGCGGAGGTCTGAAGCTTGTAGGCGACTGTAAATTATTTATTCACTTCCGCCCAACGACCTCACTGGCTACGGGTTCACCGCGCCATCATCATAGCACAGCAAATAGACTAACCAATATCCTCAAGGATGATCTGCTCCAATTGTCGCCACGCGGCCCTCGCGTTTCTAAGGTCGACCATCAGAGATCGTCAGATCTTACAAACAAGGTGAATATTGGCCGCGTTGGTACTACACATGGATATGACTGATCAATGCAATAAAGGTCACTCGCAACAAGTACCACAACCCCAGCCTCGTTTTCCTCACAGCCGGCGCGTTTATCATTTGCGTCTGGACAGACATACGGTGTTAGCGCATCATCATTTCTTGCGGCTGGCAGACGACCTTCACTGCTCCGCAGGACCACCCTCACACAGGCGATACAACCTCTCGCACAACCTTTACGAATCGCCCAACAGCAGACGTCTTCGTTTTCTACTACAGCTCTGCTTGGAGCCCCCAGAGATACATTCAATCCGTCACGGCTGGTGCAGAAGAGACGTCATGGATTTTTATCAAGACTGAGGGATCGAAACGGCAGGAAGACTCTGAAGCGGAGGAGGGCTAGGGGAAGGAAGAATCTGAGCTGGTAGGAGAGGAACAAACTGACGGACCAGAAATGAGGTGACACCATGCGACGTTGGAGAGGATAGTGAAAGCCGGCATCACAAGGGACAAGTAGGTCCGAGACAACGACATCCCACACGAAACGGCGATTTCACAATGAACTACCACATGAGGTCGGCTATCCTGTCTCCTATATCTATCGGCCACGCGCATTTTCAGAGTGTCCACAATCAAGACAGCTTGACTTACAACCAAAGATCTTGGAATAATATCTCCCGTCCTATCGGACGAGTGCTGGGAAACTGGTGTTAGCATCGGTTACTTTTGTATACAAGAAAGATAGAAATATGTACAAAAACCGAAAGGGTTCATCTTCTTCACCTGCTATCCCTATACCAACCCCTGGACACTTTCCACGAACGTATCCAATGATGTCTGCCCAGCGTTATGAGTATCGCCTCTTCGCAACTCCATTGCCAGACGCGATCTCTGATTACGTCCTCCCACAGACCAAATGTTGCGTGCTCTCTTATGTACTACTATGCTTTGCGTATGCACCAATGACGTTCGGATAGTGGTGGAGGACGATGACAGGCAGAGACGTAATAGAACTATGTGGCTCTGACAAGTCCCTTGAGAATGGCTCGGTCGTTCGGATACGTCAGGAACTGCTTTCCGTAGTCTCCCATGGATATATGTAGAGGACGTACTACGTAGGCATACCTGCTATGTATAGATCGGGGTGGGAATCTTTTGCTTCGTCCGTTGAGAATGCCTCGGGAGTTACCGAATTTGCATACCTTACTTGCCAAGGCTGTGATTGGGCTTGTAGCAAACCACACAAAAAGAAAGATTTAGTTTCTTTCCACCTGGAAGCAAACAAAAAAAAGCAAAAGAATAAATCGACACGAACAGGATTTGAACCTGCGCGGGCGAACCCAACAGATATATTTTGCGAATTGTTATAAAACAAAGTCGGAAATTCAAGTCTGTCGCCTTAACCACTCGGCCATCGTGTCTCTAGTGGAGTAAAAAGAACTTATGAAGTATATATACAATAAGAAAAACAGGCTTTGCGAATTTTGGGGAGAGGTAAATGAGATAGCCGTAGGTGCGTAGTATTCAGTAGACCGGGCGCATCTTTTTCCTAAGGAACTTGGTCTCATTTGTCGCTTCCTGGCAGAGAATGGTCCGTTTCTCGCTAGGGGGAGTGCATACTTTGTGGTTATAGTATTGATGTCCGGTTAGGCAGCTAGGGGTAATGCAATGCCTCCTACGAGCCAACTTCAGGCTGGCGCGAAGCGATGTTGATACTTGTCACTTTCAAGATGTACAGTTGCAGAATCTGCTGTCGAGATTTAACGGCAGTAAGACAGTCTGTGAACAGATTTGGGTTGTATTTGCACCGTCAATTACCCTGTTATAACAAGATATCGTTCTGCTATATTTTAGGTATATAAGTACCCATGTAGGTATACTTCTAGGTCCACTCTGATGCTCTCAACTCAAATGCGTTGTAATTTGACAGATTCAACAACTCTGGTCATATGATATTGGGCCTGCGAAAGACTCAATCATAGACCAATTACTATCGCTTCTGATCAGTTCCATCAATATATGTGCGCAGTGGTCAACATGCTCATAGTCAACTTGCTTCGGAGTATATACCCCATCGTCTCGAATAATCTGTCCTAGGTTTACAAACAGATAGACGCAGTGTGTCAAATGTTCTCCCCTTTCGCCATAGAGCATGATGTCATTATCCAACGCTTCTGCCCAGTCCTCGTCAGTGGCGGCTTTCCCGATATAAGGGTCGACGTAGAACTGCCATGGCTTGTTTGGAGCTGCGGCACGGAGGTATAAATCGTTTGCATAATGCGGACAATGCTTTGGCATCCATGCCCACATCAACTGATCGAAAGAGCATCCCAGAGCTCGAGCTTCGGCAGAGGAGTTCCCACAAGGTCGCTCTTCTTTGTAAGTTGACAATATCGTATTATGGCTCATACGGAATCCGTATAGACCCAGGGTCACGAATATGGCTATGCCAAATATCGTCACAATGGTCAGGAAAGTGGTCTCGAATTTGAATGGAGGACGCTGCGATCGTGACTTTTCCTCTGCGTATGTTTCAGTAGAGCTTTCTGTGTTAATTCTGCGGTATGGCGACCACCTCAAATGTGGTAGCATGCTTGCGATTGTAAGGTGCAACTATGAAAGGACATATGATGCCGAGAGCTTCTCAACAAAAAACCAGAAATTGTACTTTTTGTTGTGAAGTATGATGAAGTCACAGAATTTCTAAGGTCGATTTACCTGTCGAGACTTGTAGAGTGGGCCGACTCACATCAGAGCCAGCAGAATAGGAACTCGATAGCCTAGAATCATCACCAAGGTGAGAACTGAGTTTGTCCCTACATTTGATATTCCTGACCCTCCACCCTGATTGTCTTATGCCATCAAGCAACACACGTTCCACAAAAGGGTCCACGAGATCAGACTAAGCGGTTGGATGACTTGCATGGACATCATTGTGTAAGGCATGGAGAATAGTCATATCAGTAATAAGGTGGTCGATCAAATAAGATGTATGGTAACATCATTGATTACGTTGGGTGTGTTGTAAATATGTCGTGGCGCGCTGATGTAAGTGCGGACAGTAAGCGACCGAAGAATCCGGAACGATCTATTCCGATTCTCAAGACGGGGTCGACCCCTGAACCCATCCCTAAACCATGGAGTGTACTATCTACAATGCATCCTTGAATCGAGGAGCACATTACGCTGGACACAATGGATCAACTTCCGAGACTCAGTGAGGATTCCCTGCGAGAGTCCAAAGAGGACCTTCTCAGAGATTTTGATCATTCAGGTGGTACCACGAGATGTCGGGCCTGCGAGTCGAGGAGATCAAGGCGGTTCTTTAAGACAATACCTTGGCTTCTCTCTTTGTTGTTGTTTGCTGTTTCCACCGGCCTTGGAGTCTCATTATCTAGGTCGAAAAATTGCGTGCCGAAAGGATATTGGGCACCGACAGAGTTTGGTGAGTCCCTACTTTCGACGACGAACGTTGCCGGGACTGACCTGGTAATCTGCGAAGAAACTGTGAAGAAAGAGGTTCCTGCAATTACTGAGCAGGTACGGTTTACGGCTGGGCTCAGGTACAATGAGAGCAAAGAACTATATCGCCCTGTTTACCCCGAGCAACCTCAGTATGTCGGCGATCCGACGCCAGAACTGGATGCCGCTTGGGACGATCTTATTGGAGGTTAGATGGGTCTATGAGACTCGTGGCTTGGGGTCCTGGCTAACATCTGCAATAGCTGTAAATGTGTTTGTGACGCCGAACGAGGAGCCGTCGCTCGGAGGAGGTTTGTATTTGGAACCGGATTCCCAGCTGTATATGGCACAGTAAGCTATGATCTACTTGTGCCGGTCAATACCAGCGACGGGTCTGACCAACGTGTACAGAGTGACTGTGTTCCATGATCTCCACTGCTTGGTGAGTCTCCAAGATTTCCGCTATCGAAGCATACCTAGCTTGTCAAATGAATGCTGATGCTGCTAAAGAACATGATACGTCAAAACCTACCGTATTACTCGGACTATTACCCCCACAACAACGACTCAATATTGAGGCCCCATTTAGGTATCATCTCTGACTTCTGAAATCTGGGGCAACATGCTTACCAAAAGCGCAGATCATTGCGTAGACAGTCTTCGATTGAGCCTCATGTGCTCAGGAGACATGACACTGTCACCCGTCATCTGGTCCGAGGAGAAAGGAAGGATAATCCCGGATTTTGAGGTTGTTCACACTTGTCGCGGGTATGATGCATTGAAGACTTGGGCAGATAACAGAGATTCTGAGCATGCGGACAAGTGGCCGGAGAACGCGGAGAGGCTTCATGCGGAAGGAAATTGAGAGTTGATATGTACGTAGACAATAAGAGAGAACTTATTGACGTTGTGTTGTGTACGCTCTCTTTTTGCAGGATACTACGGTATAGTTCGAACGTGAATTACGTGATATATCGAGAAGACTTGCTGTCTCTGCTCAGGAGTCCACATGAAGAAGCTCTATAATCGCCTTCACGAACGGTGTGTAATAATCCAATGTTCTTGTAGATCTGTTGGAGCCGACTGCCTGGGATCTTTATGATACCATCACTTTCTGTAACGTGAGAGATCAACAGACATCTTGTATTGTTGACAGCCTGAATACGAAAGGGAGATACATCTATGTGATAAAGGACCACTATGCAAAATCAAGTTCTGCAGAGCCGTCCGAAAGCCGCTCTTGGAGAGGCTCTTGAATTCCGCGTGCAATATACATAGCCACCAGAGCGAACAGACCACCAAGACGTAAGACCCAGACAATCTCTGATCCTTCTTCTCTCCTTGAATTACCCGCCACGTCCGAAAGCGCCCATGATAGTGCCATCCCGAGACACATGAGGACTTGTGGCAAGCAGATAGAAAGGTTATGTATGCCGTACATCAAGCCCACTTTATCTGCCAAAGTCTCGTTATTGTCTTCGTCTTCTTCAGGCTCCTTCTCTTCCGGTTCATTGTCATTACAATGGACTGCTACAGCGGCTCCGCAGCACTGCTGTGCCTGGGAAGCTTCGATGCCTAGTAATGTATAAGGGATCCAGGCAGAAGCGGCCCAACTAAAGCCCACAATCGCGAATAGTATAATGGTTCCTGTAGATGACTTGACAAACATGGTAGCCAGCATGGAGAAGGCGAATATACCATGCGATGCGGCCCAAAGGTGACGCATGGCGAAAGCCTTGCTTGCGGATACCAAAGCCGGTATCAGAATCACCATAATTAGGGCGACTGCGCTATAAATAAAAAGAGTGAGGGAGCCCATTCTCGGTGCGCTTCTTCCTGCCAATCCAAGGAAGCCATCTGTACGCAACTCATTTTCACCTATGGGTATGAGCAAGAAGTAAGACAGCAGGCAAAGTGAGGACGACACTTACGGACATTATCAACATATCTGTAAGGCAAGTTCAGTAAGTAGAGAGGTCCAACGCATTTAGAGGACCTACGTTGCCATGTAGAACAAGAAGGGAAACCAGCCAGACCAGGCAAAGAACTGGACCAGACACACGGTCCGTAATTGGGAAGATCCTTGGAAAAGTAGTTTCCCTGCGGCTCGAATTCCTAGAAGTTGAGGTGTCCTTCGAGGAGAATAAGTTCTCGGGATTACTTCAGTTGCAGTGATGCAGCTGATGAATACCGTGGATGCTAGGCAAACAGAAGCTAAGAGACTCATGTCCATGAAAACCGTATGGCCAGAGCGGTGGGTATAAGAACGGTCCATATATGCTGAGAGATTTCCCAGAGTTGCGGTGAGATTACTGTAGAAGCTGGCCCAGGCATTCGCTCTCAGTTGCTCACGCGGGGTACAGCCGTCGGTGACAAGAGTCCGCAATCCCACCTGGACTGCCTGAACAGCGGCGAACAATGAGATGGTAGAGATGAGTGTTATTGTGACTAAGCATATTCGGTAGGCCTTATGCTCCACAGAGGGTATGAGGAGGCGAGCAACGGTTTCCGCCCATGCAATGAGAAGCATGGAGAGAATTAGAACCGCTGTGCCAATTACGATAAAAGGCTTCCGACGGCCCCATGGCGATCGTAAACGGTCACTCCAGTTGCCAAAGTATGGCTGAAAGACAGCGCCACATATTGGTCCGGACAGAAGTGCCAACAAGATTTCTAGCTGTGTTAGGCCGATGGACTTGAAATGAGTCTGTTTCATGTTAGTACCCAAGTAATGCATCAGAGCTCCTTTACGTACGACTCCATGACCAATGAATGTAGCAAAGACGACTTGCAGACTGCCGATAGTAAATCAGTCTTCTAGATACCAAGCCGAAGCAGGACTCATAGATGCCAACTCACCCTCCGAAGCCGATAGTAGTTACAAAATGCGGCGTAGGCCGCGGTGACTTCTGGGGGAATACCATGGTTGACTTTGATCAACCTGCTCTTAGTAATTTGCTCTGGCAAAGACGGATGCAGGCAGAAGTGCCAGCAACATTGAAGAAATGGAAACACTTGTTAGCCCGTCTAACTTCGTCTACAATGATGATGATACTACTTTGTCAACTTGCCTATAGATAGCCAGCGTGTGCCCAGCGTACCACATGTGCAGTCGTGCCTCACCTTGGTGACATGACTTGAGCTGGTCAGCTGTTTGATCATCAAAGCCTTACTCTTCACGTCTAGAACGTTAGTAGGATTTGATTTCCAACGGAATGCAACATAGTAACACATAATTACCTAGAATACGTGGTTTGGACATCGTAGAATTTGCTCACGTAATTGGTAATACACTCCGGTACATGTAAGCAAACAGAGGACCCCTACAACGGCTTAACCTAATTTGGAAGTGAAAGTAGCCTTTCCTCTTCGTTCACTCTCATGTGTCCCTGACTCCTCACAATCTGTAGCGACGTCGAAGAAGACCACTGCTTTGTTGGACCAGACCTTCAGCCTGACTAGTCGAGACTATAGACATCGTGTGGACGAGCCGTTTTAACCTAGAGTTTTCAAGCAATCCCAAAAGCAAGTCTCGAAAATCTCCGAGATGCTTCCAAAATTGCTTCTGTATATCAGTTACACAACTGTCACGGTTTCAGCATACCTGACTTCCAAACCTGTATCTCCAGAGGCCATTCTTGACTGCGGCTCTACTCCGGCAGAGGCGAAGGCTTTGGGATGTCACTTTGACATGTTTTCTTTCGCGTGGTATCGCACACCGTGCTGGAATATGGACCTTCACGATGACTTTCTCAGCGTCCACGCCCCCGAAATTGATTGGAGAATGCCTGATCTTACCCCGATAACAACATCCGAGGTCCTCGAAGGCGTCCACATTGACCTTCGCCCGATCACAGGACAATTCCACGACTTGCATTGCACCTATGAATGGCTGAGGCTCATTCGTGCGCTGGCAGAAGAGAGGCCGTTGGATAGAAAATTGTCGCGTTTTGAGCACTCTCATCATTGCTCCCAAAGACTGCTGGAGAAGGACAAGAGCGGACGCAACGAGACTGCTGGGACTACTGCGAACCTTCTGTTTGGTGCTTGTGGATTGACTGCCGACGAGATGCATGAGTTTGGAACAAAACCGGAGTCGGATTGAGGAGCGTGAAAACATTTGTCAAGTTCAAGTCAGCTTGGGGTGTCTATACAATGACCTGGTATTTAAGCTACTGGTGTACACCTTATTTCGTCAATGTATACCTGTTGGACAGTAAATAATTTGTCTCTCGATTACAACAGTAAGGACCTTAAGCAGCATGGAAGTGTACAGATTCACGTTTGCCATACACTTAATTTAAACCCTTCTGTGAATCCCTATGTCTTCATGTACCTCAAGCTACCTTTATACCACTCTGCATACCTCACTCATTCCCAGATACATTATTGAAGAGCTGCCGCAATTTCTTTCCTCATGTCCAATGCTTCCAATCCACACTTCGGATACCAAGGTCGAAGATGTAACATGATACTATCACTCTCCCGCTTCTCCCTTGTCAGCATATCCGGACCGCAGCGACTAGCTAAGGTATAACTTGCTGACCACTCCTCCAATGGCCAATTCCGCATGGCGGCTCTCTGGACTTTCTGCCATCCATATGCACAGGCGACCAGATAGTGCTCCCACGTTCCAAGTATATCCTGGTGACCTGTCATTTGCCCGTGAGCACCGAAACCGTATTCTTGTACGACTGAAATATCCACTGGATGAGAACCCATTGCGCTTCTGACAGCAAAAGCCGAGGACCCTTCAAGTTGCGAATGAAGGATACTCAAGGTCAAATTGTAGAGCTGCATGTCCGTACATTCTGGAGGGTTCCAACCGAAGGAGAAGATGTCAAAGTGGCATCCCGCAGCAATGGCTTCAGTTGGAGTGCTGCCGCATGATGTTATACCCGTACTTGATGCTAGATGCTGTGATCTAGCCTGGTCGTGCTGTATTCCTTCCGTATCAGCGTTGTGGGAGGTTATGTCATATACGACCAACCAGGCCAGAAGGAGCACGATAGCAGTTGAGATTATGAGCAGTGAGAGTAGCAGGCTGATGATAATTTTGGTGACAACTGATCGACGCTTTCGATGCGAGTATTCGGACCACAAAGAACGCTCGGTGGGATTCCCAAGTATAGAGGACTCATCCGTAGTAGATTGCGTGTCTTCTTCACTGGCGTTCTTTAAAAGAGCCCGTGATACGTGGGGATCCTCTTCATCGTTGACCTTCTCGTACTCCGCCATTTTCAAGTCTCAGAGATAGGTGAAACTCTGGGTGGTATTTCCGAATCGGTTTCCTAGAGAGGTATGTGCACAGATCTCAAGGAACAGGTTGAGCTGTAAAAGCGTCTTTTCTTCTCCTCAGAGGTCTATATCCTCCACGATTACGATGCTATGGGATGGATGGCGGCCTCGGAAGATGCTGAATCTCCGCCTCCTACTATCTCCGAAAATGAAGGTAGTGAGACAGTATTGACTAATGCCTTCAGAAGTCCCCATTTGGCGCTATTACTGTCACTCAACCACCAGATTGCGTATCGGTTGAGACCTTGTAAGGCATCGCTTACGGAAGCTGTGTGTTGACTTCCATTAGGGTCTTGTTGCTTACATCAGGGTAATACGATCCTGGGTTGCCTAATGACCCCAGTGCGCCAGTGTGCTAGACTTGCGTGACTCTCAGTACAGAATTGTAAGCTTGTTGATGTACGTGTGCCTACATAGGTAACTGACTAAAGTACCTAGACATACAATGATTTCTATGTAGGTAGGTAAGGTAAGGTAAGGTAGGTATATTATCTTAGGTATGATGCACTATTACTGTATTGTATTTATGACAGCAAGCGGTCAGCAAGACTTGGCAACCGGAACTATTCTTACGATACAGTAATTTTGCATCCTCCGTTATGGATAACGCAGCATGTGCTCTCAATGTGCTCTACCATCAACATCAATACCCTCATGCCGACAAACCCTGGAGGTGGATCGACTATGGTGATGTCAGAGAGGACAATACCAACATACCATCTACCTGCAGCCTTACGTAACAGTCATTACCCTCAGCAATATCACTCGTTCTCGCGATGCACGACAGAGGTTCAACTCATCCTGCATTATCATGTGATCTGCCATGAGAGGGCCGTAAGTCAACCACCTCAC